>JAZDUH010000043.1:6500000-6685000 GCA_036419115.1 Scarus forsteni
CTTATAGCATGGCTTTGTAAAACTATCTCTCTCTCTTTTTACGATTTATGGAGATCAAAACAACATTGTGATTAATATTTATGCAAAAATACAGGTTTCATAATCTTGACTTTTAGATTTGTTGATTAAAGCTGCATTATAAACCACTGAATCTATAAAGAAAGCATCAGACTGCTTATCGGTTAACGCAGTCGTTAGCATTTTTTCTTGCATTAAGAAATAGGAGCAAGTGGGAGTATAAAATCCTGCACTGTCCAAAGAACCCTGGCTCATGTGTTAGCATTAACACATTCAGAGTTTGTTTAGTCCCCTTTCCCATATTTTTATTATTCTATAATAGAGAAATTTAATTTTCTGAAAATCTGTTTTTACATACTTTTGTATATTTTAAGTAAATTAACTCAGAGACACAGTATAAAGTACTGAAATATAATCACTCACTCTCTAGGTGGTCCTTACACATATCATTGCTGGTCCAGTCAACAGTATGCTGACAAAATTAGCATAACATTTGATCACCTGACACATAATAATGATGATGACCCCCTCGGAGCATTTTCCTATGAGATTCATTCCTTTAAAGAAAAAAAAAAAATCTCTTACGTAAAATGTCGTCCAGCTCTGTGATATTCTCCAGTAATATTGAACTCAGCGTTTAATGTCCAATTTTTGCATTATCCATAGCCTTAGTGACCCCCTCGGAGCTTTGTCCGGAGAGAAACATTCCTTTTTATTCCAAAAGAACCTCTTACATAAAATGTTTCCATGCCATTCTATTATATTCTGCATTAATATTAAACTCACTTTTAACTAACTTTTTTAACTAACTAACTTTTAGATGATTAGGTTCATATATTTGACTTGGATGACTGGTAGAGTGTGCTATAGTAACAGATGTTAAAATCTATCAGTTTTCCCACACTGACTGACCTTGTTAATTCAAGGCAGCACGCTTCTTCATGGCATCTATTCTGCACAGCATGTCAACAGTAACTTAACATTTAATGATTGATTTTCTATTAAATTCTGTATTTTATGAAATGGTGATGGCACAAGGGGGAGTGTATTTTTTTTAGTGGTAATCCAAGTGCGTATGTGGATCCGGGATTTTCTCAAGTGCAGGTTTCCAAATCTTTGACAATAACTCACTTGACAATGTTGGAAATGTTGAAAATCTTCAAGATAATCATGACCTGGATGAATGAGAATCTAAACAGACAAAATGTTGGAAATGCCTTGGTGGAGGTTTGTGCTCTTCTAGTTTTAGCTTTCTTCATCACAACCTTAAAACTTTTGATGAAAAAAACAGTAATACAGTCTGACTGTGTTTCTGACAGGTTTTTATAATTCAAAGACCTTAGCAAAGGTATTGAAATGTAACATAAAGGTCTCCATCATGGACTGAACCACAGTTACATCTAACCTTTCATCTTGCTTGATGCCATTTTAACAGGTTCTAGGATCTGCAGCTGACCCTCCATTCATTCTTCATCACCTCAACCCTTTATACTCCCAACATACCTTTTTCATTTTAGTCATCTCTTTTCAACACCCATGGCTCTTTCAATTAGCCATCTGGTCATGAGACCTGCAGCAGCAGTGTGACAAGTCAGTTTGATGGTGTGACCCCAAGGATCAGGACAGGTGGGTGGGTGAAAATCAGCCACTTTGATTACTACTTTTACCACAGCAGAGCAACCAATCTACCACTGGATTACATCTGAACCTATTAACCTGTTTGCCCACACACACTCTCTGCAAGGAAATTGGATGGTGGAGAAAGGTGTAATGTGCTGTTGTCTAATGGAAATCCCAGAATGTGTGACCATCAGGAGGAAGAAAAATATAATCTGGAAATGGTGAGAGTGCATGGGACAATAGGAAACATGGTTCTCTTGTGTTACAGTCAAAATGCAATTTGGAAAATAATCCATAAGGTTATAATGCCAGCTCTTTTTGAATTGTTATAATTTTTAATTTATTTCAAAATACATTTCCCGGGGTGCTGGTTTGGTGGAGTGGTTACCAACCAGGCACCCCATGTACATGCTTCTGCCAGTCCAGGTTCGAATCCCGCTTGTGACTAGTTTGTAGAGTGTCTTTCCCTATTCTCTTACCCCCTTTCACAAGCCTATCCACTGTCTCTGTCCTATCAATAAAGGCACAAAATAAAAAATACATTTCCCCCTCCTGTGAGCCCTGTAAGCATATTTAAGATCCAGGCCGCCCCTGGTCAAATAAGGACCCGAGGCAGAATGTCATTTTGAACAGCTCAGAGCTGGACTGCTGAAGAAAGTAGAGTTTTGATTCAACAAAAGCCTGACTTGTCATTTCTAAAGTCTTTGTGTTCACTTAAACTGTGCACATGAGCGATCAAGACACCATCTGAATTACAAAAACACACTAAGTGGCCAATGATCCCTTACTGTCACTACGATATGCGTCTATCTGCCTCTATAAGCTCATCAGCACACTGAGGGGCACAATCAAAGATGCTGAGCAATATAGAAGGTATTTAAATCAGATGTTCATTGTACATTGGCTGCTCTGCAAAATAACACAAGTGACAGACAACAATGATAACAGCCTCACTTTAAATGGACAATATCAGGCCTGTAGTCCATTGAGTGGATCGTTGCTGCGTCAGACAACGGAGAAAGCACCTCCTTGCGCAAAATGGGGCCCCCCCATTGAATCGTGGGGCCCTACACACAGCGTGTGTTTTGCATTTAGGAAGAGGTAGCACTACTTAAGATAAGACCATGATTCCCTAATGATTTTACTGTCATGGTATTTCTTTGAAGCCTACATTATTGCAAGGGACAGTAATGGTTTAAACAAGTATAGCAAGATATTAATCATATCTACCTTGGCAAGCCTTTAAATTTGGAAAGTAAGTTACAAAAATACATATTTATTTTTAACATTACCTCTGAAGTCTGAATGTGAAAAAAAAGTAAGAGAAGTTAATATTAAATGGACCCTGGCCAGGCGATTTTTCCACCCAAAATAGAGTATGTGTCCAAATATGTGGAGTGTGTGAGAGTCAGGCACTGTGTCTGACATGTGGTCATAATCACTGATAAAAATCCCCCATTCATTATTTTCACCTCCGCCGAGGAGGTGAAGTTTTTGCCGGTGTCAGAATCCAAAGGTGAATGCAGGAAGTTTTTCGAGGATTTGTTGACAAATCCTCATTTTATCAATAACTTGGCTGAGAATCTCAAAGATATTATTTAATATCTAATGACAACTGCTGATTTCCATACATTTCAAATTTATAGTTAAAATCTCAATAATCCGCAAATAATTACGTTCATGTTTTTTACAAACTGCTTTATCTGTTCTTTGTACTGTCGTTGTATTTCTACATCATTTCCATATTTTGAAAATAATACAAACAAATAAACTGTTTAAAAGCTCATTTACACATCAAGGCATATTAGTTTGCATAGACCATCATTGAGAAATCATCAAAATTTGGTGTAATCACATTCCGTGTGTTTCTGTGTTCAATGCAAGTCGATTTATCCAAAGTGGATAGGAATGTTGTGCTAGTTGAGTTTGGGCTTCCATAATGACCCCCTGAATAATTACAGATGGATTTCAAACATACATGCAAGGTGGTGCATGGGTGGAGTGCTCAACTGGAAACTTTTTCAACATGCAAAAAATGTTTGATTCCCAACCAAAATCAGTGTTGCCCAACTGTAGTTAATGGAATGAAATTCTAGATAGAATTCATGCTTCTTTTTGCCAAAATTTCTCTTTAAGGATAAATGTCCAAAAGTCAAGCCAAGGCATTATGGGTTGGTCTTGAGGGTCCGGACCTTCCCTCTTGTAAAGTTGGCCCACCCTAAATGGCCTAGATAAAACAGATTCATCTTTCTCATATTTTGAGATGTATAGGTATGTAAATGCCTAATGCATCACTGAATTAAGTTTTTACCTTTAATGGTGAGGATGTGAAAATGATATGGTCATTTAAGGCTGCCCAGACCCAACGCTTACATCAGGTCTTTAGACAGAGGCAAAAAGATGAACCAGGACTCAACTTTTATCCAGATTATAGAAAAACAAATTTTTATATAACTATCAGTATGCTAATTGCCATTTTATTATAATAATAGTTTATAATGTTTAAGTGCTATGTATAATTTTAAATACAATTGCTTTTTTATATTTTTCACGTATTGTCATATGATGATTTAGCCTTTTTTTAAAGGTCATGATACACAGAAAACCCACTGGAGGGACTTGAACATTAAGCTTTCATCGCATCGTCTGAAATAAAGCATATGCCCAAGAGTCAAACTGACTGAAAGCAACAACATGATTCAAAAAAGGACAAACTGATACATTTTTGGGGAAATATGGGGTTTATCTGAACAGTATTTTTCCACTTTCCACTTGAAGTCAATTATAGAGGACTATATCCATGTGGGGTAAATGAGTCGAGGGAAGATAAGGAGAACAGTGGGGGGATGGATGAAAGAAAGTACAGCTCAGTTGGTTGTAGCCACAGATCGTCCACACATCAGTGCAGTGGGAGACTTCACTGAATACTGAATAAGCTTTGAATGCTGGTGTCCTACAAGCAAATCTTGCTACTACACTTTTTAACAAGGTCCTACAGTGATGCAAGAAGTACCGCAAGTATTTAAATTCTGATGGTGTGCATGAGGATCAAAGCAGCAAATGTGGTAATTAGAGGGAAAAAAGTAAAGTTTGCATGAGGGTTGAGAGTCTGTTCAGGTAAAGAGGCAAAGAAGGCTACAAAAACCTTTCAAAATTAAATCTAGGGGTAAAAATCTTACAGTATGCTGTCAGTATGGGGGATTGATTGTACATTTGAAGGCTGGTATCTGTCCTAATTGAAGCAAATATTTTGATATTCCTTCACACCATTTCCAAAACATTGTCTGTTCACAAAAATCGTAGCCTGATGTCTGGTCTTGCTATAAAGAGGTAAAATGTGAAACAATCAGATCTCATTGTTTTGAAAGCAAATGTCTCAAACACACATTCATAACAAACAACTAAAACTAAGTAGTGTCCATGCCGGGCCAGTAGTTGTGGATGTATGGTGCTAATCTTTGCACAGAGGGAGGCAATTGGAAATAATAAAATGCACTGATGATGACTGTTTTTGAACCGTTGTGTGTTCAAAATTACAGCTGCTAAGGAACTGCTAATAAGGACTACAAAAATGGCCAGGGACCGAAGAGCAAGCATTTCTGATCAATTACAAATAATCAATTATTAAGACTCTATTTTTCACAACCAAGGGCCCCAACCTGATCAGATCAGAAACGCTCAAACCAGAGGTCACAAAATACGTTAAAGTTGAAAATTCTGTAGGTTCTTCTGAGTTGAACCACCATGTTATAGTTTATTAATAGTTTAATTATAGCTTTCTACTCTTGCTGGTTACACTTCAACTTAAAATGTTGTGAAAGCCTTGTTATTTTGTTAAGAATATCACCGAACACATAACATGTAAGCTTTACACTTTTTGTTTGCTACAGAGCTTATTAACAGCAACGATGTGAAACAGTAAAAAAATCCCATAGGCTTTAAGCAGGCTTGCAGTCAAGGAATCCAATGCAATGCTAGCTTCCACATCTGCCTTTAAAATGCATCATCCCTGCACCAATCTATAGCTTCCATTTACATATTTGTTTTCTCTTGTGTTGTAAAAAATGCAGGCTTGCCTGTTGCAGAAGCAAGAAAACCTAATATCAATGAAGAAATGAAGAAGAGGATAATCTTTTCAGTGTCTGACTTTTCTGAGTTCTGATTAGGGCAGGGCAACAAATTGAAAAATAATGAAAATCGACATTTAGACCCTGTAATCAAAGTAATTTTACTCATAACGATTATTTTGAAAATTTTCCCCGAGTAAGTCCCATGACTGCGCCCCCTTCATATAGTCCACACTCACTTTCGCCAAGAGCAAAGGACGCGCCACCAACAGGGAGGACACAAGCGCTAATCTATCAGAGGACCTTGTAGCCAAGAAAACTACCATCTCCATTGTTTGGGCACAATTTGGATTCAGTGCAGAGTACATCAAGCAGAAAAAAGTTAAGTGTAAATATTGCAGGAAGACTGTGTCGACAACCATTGGTATCACTACTAATTATCTCCAGCTAGGACTGTCACAATAACAAATTTTGCTGGACGATAAATATCCAAAAAAATTTGCCAATAAACAATATTATTGTCAATATTATTTTGAAACATCATTTTTTCATTAATGTAATTATAATATGTCATAATATAGTGAGTACTACGTATCAAAAGCAATAAACTTTTACTACATTTAGAGTTATCAGTGGCAAGAATGCACAATGCAAAACAATGCACCATCTACGCTTGGGCGTCATTCACTGACAAAGTGAGGGATCTCTGCACAAACTTTTAGTTACAAACCGTTAAACCTTAGACATCCAAAGCTTGTTTCTTTATGTATTTTGTCCTGATTTTCTCTTTTAATGTCCATATGCAACACAATGTTGATTCAAGTCATTTCTCTTAATTTTACTCTATTTACGTTATAAGATAGGTCATAACATGTTATGTAATGCCGCTTGTTTTTTTTTTTTTTGTTCTTTTTGGTTCTGCACCTTATTGTGTGTAATTGTTGTAAATAATGCAAATAAAAAGTTGTTCACAAAAAAAAAGCAATCAACTTTAATTTCTGAAAAGTATTTAGCTGTAATTGGAAGGTCAAGAGCTTTTAAAATAAAAAAATAAAATAAATTAAGCAAACAAAAAGAGAGCAAAAAGAACCAGTGAAAATGAAATGGACTCTCTTTGGAAATAATTGCATGTAACTAAGAATCATAATACAAATCAAAAAACAATTAAAAATATAGACCCGGTCTCTTTTTCAGAAAAAATGAAACAAAACTCCAATAAAAACACACACAACAATAAAAACACTAAATAAAATGGAGTTCATACAATTCAGCAAATGTTTGTGGCATGTACTTTCTCTCGGTAAGTTCTACTGTCTGTCCAATGTTTTTAACATTTTTCGAAATGGTGGCTTTTCAACTGTATTGAAGAGCTGCATTTCTTTTGCAATGTAGCAAACAGCACTGTCTGTGAGAGCGCAGCACTTTGTGCTGCTTTATTATATTTACTTTGCCGACTAAACGCCTCAGTAAGCCTCGACTGTCAAGGACGAAGGCTCCACTGCACCTCTCCTTCTCCATCGCCACTACTCGGCTCATCGGTGTTCATGGGCTCACACTTTCTTCATTCTGTTTAAAACCAAAATATTCCCACACTGGGGCTGTGGCAGCCAGTTTAGGAACTGTAGCTATCGTGCCTTCATCCATACTTGTGTTTGTTTCCTTGTTACTCCTCACGACGCTCACTCTAGCTCTGTGTGTGTGTACGTGAGAGCAGCCAAGCCTCCCCCCCAAAGATTGAATGGCTGACAGATGCTCACTCTGCTCTAAATCCGCTATATAATCAACGCACCCCGGTGTACGGAGTGAGCTATCTTCTCACCCAGCCTGCTTGGTAGAACGAGAGGAGGAAAACAAACACGCATGCACATGTCAATTTATTGAGGCCGGCAAACTTACCGAGGACGTTTTTATTTATTGCACGGTTAATTGATTTATTGATTATCATGAAAGGCCTAGTTCCAGCATAGCATAAAATAATCCTTCATTAATCGTAACCGAGGTAAGACCTTCGATTTATCGTGATATTGAGATTAGGTTATATTGCCCAGCTCTAGTTCTGATACCCAAATTAAGGCTTATAAATGATCCTCCATAAAATCCCGGATTTTGAAAAAAATCTAAAGGGAGGTCTTGTCAGCTATGTTTGAAAAGCATGAGAATGCTACAACACTCTTTGCGGTGCCGCAGCCCCTGAACAAGCCTAAACCCTTTCTACATCAGTTTCCCCTAACGAGTAGATGGATGCATTGTGCTTTCAAAAAGTATCTACTTGTACTACTTCTGCTTCATAATTATTTCTTAATCATAGAGCAGTTTTTATGTGAATGATGGATGCAACCAGTGAACTTCAGCGTGCTTTTCTCCCCAGTTGTGCTCTCAACCCAAGCAGCAAACAAGACGCACACAAAATACCACCTAAAAGTCCTGCAGTATTTAAACTAACAGTTCCAGAAGCAATCGTGATAATGATAAAATGCACTGACAACCTGGGGAGTCAGAATTTCAATAGGTTTGTGATAATAGAAACTTATGTTTATATAAAATGAAAAAAACCGATTACCTATTCCCAGAGTTAGGGTCTTTATTAACAGATTACAGATAAAAAGATAAATGTTCATTAACTGTGCTCTCCTCAGACTAATAATGTGGGATAGAGAATGAACAGATCTGCTCTATTTGCCCCTGATCTCTCGCTGAGACTTCCAATCATATTTTCTTCTACTCAAAACCTTCCTTGCTTGCCTTCAGTGTCTTTCCTCTGCTATGTTAATCATCTAATGAATGTTTCTTTATATTTTCCTTGAAGATCTTGTCATCAGTCTACTCATTCAGTTCCCAGAAACACAGTCTCTGACAAGACTCTGCACTTTGTGGAAGCTAAGCTCTCTTTGTCAGTAGTTCCTCTGTAAGATCTGCATGACAGGAGCAGAAATAACCCCACGCTCTGAGGTCACATGTGGGTGAACTTCAGCACCTTCTGAGCAAAACTTCAGTCTCTTGATTATAACTCTGTCTGTGTCTCTCTACCCTTTAACCTCCCACACACAGCTCAGAAATAGCTCAGGCTCAGTCATTCTGCTTCCCATACATACCGAGACTCTCTTATTAACCCATCCTGGTGTTTCATTATTCAGACTGACTCCTGCACCGTTTGTATGCCATCATCTGCAGTTTTAACATTTGGGTAAAGGTGGATAATGGCTGTGTTTTTGTTGTTGATCAAGAGGACTAATTCATCAGCACTAAATATGAGGTGTATATCTGCATGCACACATGTGTTGACAGGGTATGGTACAGTTTGACTGGAAATTGGTGAAACTTACTTACTAGTTTCATTCATCCAAACATTGGGAAGTTATCTGTGAAAAAAGTAGACATCATCAGTAGTATTGGTCACAATATCTAGTAGGGATGGAACGATACACTTAAACTCATGATACGGTGTACCTCGATATGCCCAGGTCACGATACAATATCAAAAAAGTAAAAAAGAAAAAATATTACTGTGTAATTACAACTTATTTCTTTTTGTTTGAGTTGCACACAGGAAAACACAACACCTAAAAGACCAAACACAAACAAGAACACTCTCTCTTACCCTAGAGAGGTTAGAGAGAGTGGTGGTGATTCATGTTTGTTGTGTTGGAGGTGGTGTACGGAATGACAGCATAGCAAAGTTTACACAAAGTCTTTGTCTTGTAAGTTACTCTATCGTCGTCTTCGTCCTTTTTTAATGAGAAAGCCAAAATACTGCCAGACAGTTGACTTGTATCCAGGCGGAGCGTCCTCAGTTTCGACCTCGTTCGACTCCATCGTTCGGCTTTTTGGAGGCAAGGTAGTTGGTGCTAATGTTAGGTGTCGTCACTTCTGGTCACACGCACCATTACCAGACGTGTTGTCTTTAGTTCGCGATCCATTTTCTTCAAACTCGGTGCATTTCATCACATACTGTATTGCGATATTTTGCCAAACGATATTTCATCCCATCCCTAATATCTAGTATCCTCTCCGTCATGATTGTTCTTAAAAATCATAAATAATTGAAAAATAAGTAATGAAACTCTGTTATTATTATTATTATCCTATGAGTGACTGTGTTGACTGGCAACAGTTGGCCTGTGTCCACGACTGAGAGAAAGTCATGTTTTTTAACTTTTTACCAAGTATGTGCCTAGTTTGGACTTGTTTTTTTGCTGGCCAAAGTGGTTGCCACTGGTCTCCAGTATTTTTGTTGTTTTAATTTGTACAGCGCCCTTGGGTATCATGAAAGAAATAATAAAATGTATGGATATTATTATTATTATCATCAAATTGCCTAATTCCATGTTACTTACATATTAAGTGGATGGTAACATTACCACAAATTAGGGCTGGGTAATATGATTTAAAAGTAATAACTGATTTTTTTTCCACAAACTTTGATTCACAATTTAAATAGATGCTGAATAAAAAAATAAGTTTTTCCCTTTTTATATCAAAATGTGTTCCAAAACTAAACAAACTTCCCCTCTTACAGTTATAATGCATTTCGTAATTTTGTCATAAAATGGTGACTATGGTGACACTGAAGGCTGATTTATTTTCACAGTGTATTAAAATGGAGATCTGATAAAAACAAAATATAATTTGAAGGATAAATACAAGCTTTAACCGTGTGCTTGTGCAAAATCTGAATAGAAAAACCACTATGAAAACTGTACTTTTTCATTAAGTATATTTTCAAACAGCAACAACTTATGATTGAAGTAAAAGTATATATTATTCTGCTGTTCTGAGTTTCATATGTCATCTAGTGTTTTAACCTTTTTACTTTCATATTATAAAGCCCTTCTATGAACAAGACAAAAAGTCCACAACATCAGGACATCCCTCATTAAAGTGCCAGCAGCTGCCAAAGACACCTTATTCCCACAGCCCCACCTTAACAGCCTTCAAGTGTGATGTCCTACCATTGTTTCATCATCAGTCCAAGCCATTGCTTTACTGTAGCAAACCCAGTGAACTGGTAGACATTAGGATAAATGCAGAGTTGTTGGCAACATGGCATCAAATTGCACCTACTTGGGGAAGGGAGCTGTTTGAGCCCTTGCCTTAAGAAGCAAGAGCATTTCAGATGGAGTGAGAACAAAGGTGGATCAGGTTACTTAGTATATAAAAAGTAGAAGGTTTTTGGAACTTTATTGTGAACATAGCCTAGCAGTCAGCAGAAATGAATATATACAAACCTGATTGAAGCCAAATATGAGCTCTTTCAGTTAACAAAGAGATAAATTCTTTATTTCTATTGTTGCATGAATAATGGACAACTATTCTATGCCTGCTGTCCACTCTGTCACCCAAAATCCCTCTTGTAACTCCATTTGACCCAGAGAAAATAACAGCAAAGCTAGACACTTACAAATTGAATAGAAAAGCATTGTCACCCTTGTTTGCCTTCAGTGTTACCTCTCATTAAGAATTGAGGACAGCAAAAACAGCACTCCATGAGCTGGATTCACTATACAGCAAACCAACATCTCTGTTTCATGAATAGATCCCACAGGGATTACAAAGTAGGAAGTCCTTTTTTCAATGTTTTTGTCTTACACTACGCAGACTTTTCTCTTTATTATACACACCTCTCAGTTTTTTTTAAACAGAGATCTCAATTTAAACAACAGTACACAAAGAAGGTGGCTGTGATGTGTCAATCCACTTCTTTTTTACACTTTTTTGTCTATTCTCATAAGCGGTTGTTTCAAGTGTAGATATCTCTGGTGGTGTTTAAGTTTTAGTTGAAAAAGCCTCCAATTATTTGGTCACCTTTTCCTGCTTTTCATTAAATGGAGAGGGGGACTCATGCTTTGCTTGGGGCCTTAAAACGACTAGAACCGGCATGTCATGACTCCATAAGTCTCTGTAATTTTGGATGAAGAAAGGAGGTCTGAAGGAAGGTGACCCTGGCTGTGGTCTTAATCATCAGCTGATATGGGTGAGGTTAAGAATGCAAATTGGTTTGGCTCTGTCGTGAATCTATTATCATATCTGCTCCATCCTCGGCCACCCTCGGCCTTTGTTTCTCATCTCTGTCAGACGCCGTTTTACATCTCGCTCCCTCTTCTTGTCCGTCTGTCTCCTCTTTGTCATTCAGTCTTTCTTCTCCTCTGCTCACTTTTTCCTCTCTGTGATGTAAAAACTGCCTCAGCATATTGATAATGGGATTTATTTAAATAGCCCTCCTAAAAGCCAAGGACATCCACTATGACATCTGCAGTTATTATATTAAATCATGTAGGTGTCTGCATTATTCCTCTTCCTTTATATCTCTATAATCCTCAAGAATCAGACACTTTCTTTTATGTTTTACCTGGAATATCTTTAGAATTATCAAACATCTTTGGGAACTTTCTTCAGGTAAAAAATCCTCTATCTTCGTCCATTTCTGCACACTGTGAGGTTTTCTCTCACTACAAACACTTGTTGGTTCATTAGGAGCCTGTCGGAGTGACGGACTCAGCGTCTTGTTAGGCTGATTAAACCGTCTCTCTAATTAGCGGCTGTATCACAGCTCAGTTCACAGCTGCTGTAGCATCAGCAGGAGAGGAGATTCACTGCAAATGTTCAGGAATTTCTATGGTGAGTCTATTAAAGCAGTTAAAATATTTCTAATTTTCTGATGCTTTCTAACATGTTCTCGTCTTACCTTGGTTATTCTTTCTCCTACAGTTCGTTGAGGTGTGAGCAACCACTCCAACATGGCCTACTGTCACCCTTAAAGACAGGCACAGACCAGTTTTCAGGATATCACCAAAGGATTTTAAGGATCTATCTAGGGGCAATATTTGGGTCTGAGCATTGTAGGTTTGCAGGAGCCCGGGGTCCACTTGAGTGCTGCTTGATACTCTTGTTCATCTTGTTTTTTTTTAATCTGGGGGCTTTTTATTAATTCTTTTATTTCAATCTTGGTCTTTTAATCACATCTGCGTCATGTTTCCTTGCATCTGTAAAGCCTTGGTTATTGGTAAAGACAGAAAATCCTGAATTTAAGTATAACACACTTATTCAACACATAGATAAATGCATGTATTCATTATGAACCATCAGTAATGCACATATACTGACCGTCTTCTGCCTAACTTTGTACATTTTTTTGTTTTAACTGAGGCAAAGACGTTAACTGTTGGTTTGGAGGCCAGACTCATGCCTAACCTTTGGATCATAAAGTCCGAGTATGCTAGTTGTGCATGTTGGTTGTGTGTCTATTTAGCTGTATCATGTTCATTCCACAGCACCATCAGCATTAAATCACACAGAGTATCTCATACTTTAAAGCCTCTTGTTTAAAGTCAGGAGAATAAAAAACTCTACACCACCATTTTCACCCACCCCTATCAAATATTGGCTATTTAGTCAGAGCTTTGGTTTATGTAAACCCATTTGTGGGCTGTATTACAACTTGTTTCTGTTTGTTTTGTAAGGTCAGTGCGATTTGATACAGGAATTTAAATTTTGTCTGAGCTTTGAGTTGTGACTCTGAAATTATTATTTTTTTTTAAGTTTACAAGTTGCAACGTAGTTGGTAATCTTTTAGGACTGGACGGGGATTTGAGTCTAAATTGTAATCAAAAGGTGAATGCAGGGCATATTAATATGTATTTCAGTGTTTACACATTAAAATTAATTAAAGTAATTAGTATTCACATCTCGCTGTGCTGAAGACAATATTAATCATGCAATTTTAAAAGCTTTCTAAGGGGGGGCTTGACAAATATTTATAGAGAAGGGGTCATGACAGAAAGTAATTGAGAATTTTAGATCTAGAAAAACTCAATCACTGGATGAAATATTCAATTTCTTTGAATATTTAAATTGGAGAGTTTTAGATTACAGTGACCATAACAAACTGCAAAATGCTGCAAAACTGAACCATGAATTCTTCAGGACATTGACAAGGCAGAGAGCCATTACGTAAAATAAAGCTACACAAATGTCAGGATCCTGTCATCCTTTCAAAATGTAACACCCTTTAGTCTCAGTTATTCAAAGCAGATTTATGCAATTATTTTTTTTCCTCGTGGCCCAGCATGAGATGAACTAGGGGCTGGTAGCGCTCCACAGCCTGATGGTTTGGGATTTCTGCCTTAGGACTCGGAGAGGAAAGATGTTAATATGAACAAATGTAGTTGACACACAGGCTAAAGACAGCAGCAACGTTTTACTTTGGTGTTATTCAGGAGTCTTGCACCACTCTTCTCAGGCCTCTTTTCAGAATGACCAAATAGTTAAAAAAAAAATTGTACGGTTGAAGTTTACAGCCATTTTTTGCCTCTAAAATCATAAGACATGGTCACTTTAATAAACTCCATCCAGCTGCAGAAGTGGTGATAGCCAGTTAATATATTTTAAATCTGGACACTTATCATTACATTTCAACTATTGATCTCAGAGTAAAAGGAAGATCCTCAACCGGCCCAGCAAATCAATTTGGTAACATGAGCTGATTTGCAAAGCCAGAACAATAAAAACACAGTTTGCAGAATAGTTGTTTCAGATTCATTGCAATTATCAGTCATTTCTAAATAAAAAGCCTTTTCTTCAGCAGACCTTGGCATCTACCACAAGGCAACTGCAGTCAAAACCTGAATTACTAATATTACCATGTGGTTCTTAGTCATTGGTCACCAACTACCCAACAGTTGTACTGTACTATCTCAGCCTTCATCCAAATATTTCCATGTATATTTGTACCATGGACTGTGAAGATGAACAGTATAACAGCTCCCGTAGATAAAGCCAGGGGGATCTTTTATTTTATACATTTTGCTCTTTTATTTTTATGTTCAGGACTTGCCATGAAAGAATTTGTTCTATATTGTCTTGTCTGAAAGATGGAACACAAAAAAATCGGACTGCTTTATATATATCTCAGAGCACCCCTTTGATACTGACTGGGTTATTAACTTGGCCTTTTACAGATAGAACAGGTTATCAGGCTATCAAAGTATCTTTTTATATGGTTTAAGTCAACAAAGAAATTTTCTACAATAAACAATGTAGTTAATCATTATCGTGTCTTTTTCCAGTAAAACTTTATCAGTAGTATAGGGATGTAACAGTACGTAAATGTCATATCATGGTTATTGTGACCAAAATTATCGCGGTTATCATTGTTATCGCAGTATTGTTTCAGTGTGCTCAAAATGTTCAAAAAGTACTTTAACACAGTCTTTAAATCATTTAACCCCTTTAATATCATAATTTTAACAGTTCTTTTGTCATTTTGTCAATAACTGTGTCAGGAAATGTCCTATAAGTAAATTTGTTTCAACTTTTTCATGACAAATAAAAGTAAACAATTCTAGCAAGTATTTGTCATTATTATGTTATAAATGCTTTAAATAAACTGTGTGTAACTACAAGAAAAGAAAACAACAGATTTGAACTTTAAACAGGATTCTCTTTATAAACAATTGTAAATGAACATAAACAAAGTTTTGAGATGACCACAAATTAATTTGAACTATTTTACAAACACTCACACATTTTTGTTTGCCTACAGCATTAGAGTCCATGTTACAGCTCTTTTTTTTATTTTTTGTTTTACTAACGATAGTCCCTGAAGCAGTTAGCCCCCTTCATGACTCTCCTCTGGTCTCCCCTGTCCATGGCAGATCTCCTTGACATCTCCTTCTTTAATATTTCCAAATTACGATTGATTAAATCCATAAAACTCGAACTATGACGGAAAAAGATGATCTACTACAAAATACGGCAAAACACGACAAATAAATGGCGAAAGAACGGCAAGAACACACTCAAGGATGATACTGATGCTGTTATTTATAACCCTTATACATTATTCCCACTGAAAATACTGATAAACCGCCTATAATTCACTCTGGTATGGCTTACTGAATCCTCTCTCTCTCAGTCTGCTCATTTACTGGAGGAGTTACAGCAGTTTTAATCACACACATTTTTATCTTTCATTGCAGCTTGGTGTTTTGGACAGAGTGACTGTCGTCAGTCAGTTTCCCCTCAGCATCCTTGTAAAGTCCAAACTTCGACCAGACGTTAGACTGGTTTTCCCACTGGTGGAGTTTTAAGCGGGAAAACCTGTAAGTTTCTGTGCGAGGCTCCAGTTCCTATACTTTCAGAGGCCAAACAATGCAAACTGCACATGTGCTCCTCCGTTTCTGGGAGAGACGGCTGCTACATCAAGGGGCAGAAACACATAGTTCAGGCTTTCCATTCAAAGAGCAGCATCCTCATGCGTTATTGACACAGTGTGGTAATCAAACCATTTACCATTTTACCGGTAACTGTTTCATCCCCACAGTAGTATTATATATTTTTCTTTAGTACCTCTGTTTTGTAACAAGAAAATATCTCTTGATTTGTGATCAGTAAAGTTTCTCATCTCCTGTCCTACTACAAGGAAACTGTACTTACTGCAATAAGCCTGTGAAGTACAATCTAAATTCAGGAACATTGGGCCACACACAGTGACCCCTAAGAATCCAATCATGTTGAGTAAACATGTTTCTCACAGCTTTGTAGGATGTCACCATATGTTCCTTCACAGAGCCACATGACCAGAAAATCACCAGAGATTCATTAATTTTTGACAGAACTCATCGAGGAAGGGAAACTCAGCCAGCAAGATGACAGGATACAGAACTGACGGCCAAAACTATTTGGCTGCTATTAGGGAGAGGGCAACTCAAGAAAATTACAGGAGTTGATGTGAGTATTACTGTGGTGATCCGTGTGTCCTTTAAGCCTGTATTGTTGATAAATCCATATGATTTACAGGTTAAATGACAAGTCTATTTAGAAGCATCCTCTTGTTCAACTATTACACATACCCCAGCTAAAGTACAGATTGACTAGAGACTGTTGAGCTTTTAATCCGTAGAGCTTCTTCCTATATGGTGCATACTAGGGCCGGGCGATATGGCCTGGAAATAAAATCCCTGATTTTTTACCACAACACTCGATTTACGATTTTAATCTATTTTTCCCTCCCTAAAAGAAACAAAACTCCCAGTGGCATAAAAATGAAACAAATCAAGTTTTGCCATTATGTTGTCTAAATGTTTCCCTGTTAAAGTCAAAGTCTGGGTCATAAGAGGTTGATTATGTAGTATAAACGTAGGCGGGTTTGTCTACATAAACACTAACAAATACAAGCCTATAAAAGTGCTTGTGCAACCCTACATGGCCATCATGAACATTGTAATTTTTTCAAAAATTGCAACTACTTACAACAGGACTAAAGGCAAGAAAAAAAATCTTGATACTTAATTTTTAAAAACTTTTGCAGAAAATAATTTGAATAAATCGATTTAATCAATTTTTTGCCCAGCTCTAGTGCATACAACGTGAAAGTGTCACCTGAGCTTCCCACAATGATTGTAAAACTAGCTTGACTCAGGGGTGCTTGTGTGTGGATGACACACAACCAGATAATGCAACAGTTTTGCTCTCTTAACACTTTGGTTCCTAACCTGGGGTCCATGTCACCCTAGACATGGTGCCAGAGGGTCTCAGTATGGGCGTGAGGCTGTCATCCTTACAGTTGTTCAAATTTGGTTTATAAGAAAAATCTAAAATAATGATAACACAAAAAGACATTTTCTCTTTCAAGGTCTTTTTACTTTAATTTTATTCATGTAAACTTCTAAAATTGCAGGCTTGTGAGTATCTGGACTCTTTCTAGGGTCAAAAAGGGGATGCTTCAAAATACTGTGAAGAATGATTCTTGAACACATCAGCAGTGGTGGTCATCTCCTGACCAATTAAAGATCGCCAGGCACACTTTTTATATATCTTTGTCATTTTAGTCAGTTGTTTCTCCTTCTCAATGATATCAATTGTTTTTGTATATCACTGAAAAACCTGATTAGTCACCTTTACAACAAGGTACAACTTGTAACGACCATGCATTTGTGGAATGAGCAACAACAGCTAAGGCGTGAATGGTGCCCAAAAAATTTGGAAGAAAGCCCATGGTTCTTCAATGAAGCACGACTGAGGAACCAGTCTTCTCAAGGTGTTGTCTTCCTGGGACACACATTTGGCAGAATGACTTTAACTTAACCAGTCTCATGAAACTTGGTCTAAAGTCCAGAAATGGTAGCAGGGCTAACACCAAACAATGCTGTTCACTGAAACACAAGCTTCCAGTTGCTGGGGATTTTGGTTCATTTTTTGAGGGAGCTACCCTCAGGTTTAGCTGTGTTGTTCTTACCACAAATGCACAACCTTTACACCTTGTACCTCACAAAGGTGACTGGCTTTCCAATAAAATAAAATACCAAAAGGAATTATCAATGGGGAGAAATAATCATTTGAACAAACAGTTCTGAACTTTTTGTTACGATAATTAATCAAAGCCTTAATTACTGCCTGGCCAATAAAAAGTTTTAAGCCCGATGAATCTTGGCATTGCCATCTTGGAATATGCCCGTGCCATGATGGAATAACTGGGTCATTTAGTGTATTCAGGTAGTCAGCAGACCTCATTCTTTCGGCACATGTTGTAGCTGAATCTTGACCTGACCAACTGCAGCAACCCCAGATCATAATACTGCCCCTACAGGCTTGTACAGTAGACACTGCATCACTTCACCTGCCTCTCATCTTACCCTGATGCTCCCATCACTCTGGAACAGGGTAAATCTGGACTCATCAGACCACATGACATTCTTCCAGTCCTCCAGAGTCCAATCTTTATGCTCCTTCGCAAAGTGAAGCTTTTTTCCTAGTTAATCTTACTGATTAGTGGTTTTCTTAAGGCTGCACAGTTGTTCAGTCCTAATCCCTTGAGTTCACTTCGCATTGTGCGTGACAGGAAATGCTCATACTTTTCACTATTGAACAAACCCCTGAACAAGTCCTACTGTTGTTTTTCTTTGGTTTGATTTGGCCAAACATTGCTGAAGAACTTACTTTGCAATGATTGCACCTCCAAGTATATTTTATTAGGCACTGAAATATAGTATATAATAATATGAGTAAAAAGTTATTTGGAAATAATGGTGAAGGTGATATATTTGTGTTTTAAAAACTGGTAAACTTAAATTCTGTTACTGCATTAAAAAAAGCTTAAACTGGCTTTAGTAATATGTCATGCGCCTTAAATCAGGAATTTTAATTGGGCTTGAGTTTGAAAATATTATTGAAGGTATAATCCTTTCTTGAAACTCTTTATTTGCTATTTTTTATGTACTTACAATTTTTTTCCTCATTGAGAGTACCTAACAAACTGTAACAGAGCAGCCCTCAGACACTGGAAAAAATGTGTGTCCCTCTTGGTAACCAAAATTGCCCAACCCTGGCCAAACCCCTTTGTGGGTAAAGCACTTATGATAGTAAAGTAAGAAACACTTTCAACCTGCATAGTCTGTAGAACTGATGAAAAGTTGATGAAATTTGCTTAATCACCACCAACCTAAACAATGCCGATGAAGTAAGGTACAGAATGTGGCTGCACTGGAGTTCAGGCAGCACAGAGTTATGAAAGAGGCACAAATTCTGCAGTAAATAAAGGATAAAAGTTTGTAGCTGCAGACCACATAGAGTGTTTCACACCTCCCATTAGCATGCATTAAGGCAACACATTAGAGAAAAGTGTGAACCACAGTCAGTAATTATCCCAATTAACTCATTCATGTCTAAATAGTATTATAACGGCCTCATTATCCAAGTTGTTAGATGCAAATTGTTGCTTTTGCCTTTGAGGGGATAATTTCCCATTATGCTAGTTTGCTAGCGCGGTGGCTAACACTTTGCCAAAATAGCTGTGTTCCCTCCTTAAAAAAAGCTTGAAAACAGGCTGCCTGATAATACAAACAGATGTGAGGAGAAAGGCATCACATCCTAAACATCAGTTACACACAATTTACTTGATTTTTCTTCTCCTGTGGTTGAATGCGGTGTCAAATGAGTCAGTGTGAAGATATCAGTGGCAGGAAATAACACGACTCAGTGCGCTGTAATTAGAGATTCAGTGAGATGAAAAGGGGAGATTTGCTCTTTGACACAGGTCACCCACAGAGAGACACAAATACTATCTAAATGTCATCAGGCATACTGTAGCTGCAGAATGTGCACAGTGAATTCATTATTTTCATCTGTTTTCATCTCAGCACCATCATAACTCTGTCAGAGCAGCGGGGCTCACAGGGAGAGGAGAGGAACTGTGAAAGTAAGAAGTGAGGAGCAAAGAAAATGAAGCCAGAAAGGCTCCCAGAAACAGACCGATGATAGTTTGTCTACAGTGGTGATTTGGCAGTTATGTTGGATTAATGGACTATCTGCAGGTTCAATTTCATTAGATACTGATATAAACCTCTCTCAGTTAAAGTCTTAGCAACAAGTTCCATTCACCTTTGTATAATGAGCACACAAATATCATCTGCTATGAGTTTGTTATTTTTAAAGAGGAACAAAAGTACAAAGTTTCGTTGAGCTGATGATGTCATCAATGTGTTGACATCAGTTTAACAGACCAGAGGAAAAAAAACAGCCATGCAGCTTGTCTCCTGCTGATTAGACCTGGGTTTGCTGGCAGTGGGAAATAAGTCACTTGCTGATTGTTGGCAGGTTAATCCGTGTTTACCCGTAGGAAAGGCAAGGGAAGGTCAACTCTTCCTGTTGTTTACAAGCATGGTGGACATCAGACCCGTAAAATTTGTTGACATACCTGACAAATATCGGCATTGCCCTAGTAATGTTAGCTTAGTTCTGACTAAGCTTGACTTTGATCAATGTTTTCCCTATACGTCAGCAATAGTTGGTCAGAATGTCAGTTTGTAAAGCAGCTTCTGGACAAACTGGCAGGAGCCATGAAGAATTTATTGGAAATGCAATGTGTGACTCATGTAAATTAAATAAGCTTTGTTGGAAACTCAACAATCATCATTTATTTTTCAACACTGTGAGGGAATTACAAGCACAACAGTGGCTTTCCTTCTTTTTGTGTTAGAGAAACAGTGGGGTTGATGTTCTCTTGAGCACTGGTATTGACAAATCCTTACAACTGGAACTGAATGTGAATTTGACAGCAGCACAGGGGAACAGGAAGACTGTGTGGGACCACATCATCTCATGAGTCATTTTCAAAGTTATTTTCATATGTTTTCATCTCATTAACGTTGAAACTCAATCAAAGCAGTGTGACTCTGACAGAACAAAGAAACTGGAAAGAAAAGTTTCGGGTCAAAGTCAAGAAAGTGTTTGATTCTGTCAAAATGAATGCTCACAAAGCCAGAGCGTTACATTATTATGTCCACATAGATTTTCAAACTGATCAAATAGGACAATCTCTGTATTATATTTGACGAGCTTCTAGATTGAAAACTATCTTCCGCTTCATCTCTCCTCCCTGGGCTTTCAGGCTGAAGCTATCAGCGCACAGATCAGTAATTACAGCCAGTTGTCAACAATTTATCACAGGGGCTCCCATGGGCCCCAGCAACAGAGGCTGTATGTGATTGAACATGCTCACACACACACAAAAAGTGAAATGTAACCTTTGTCACGTGGATGCGACGAGCCTCAAGGATACACACAGGTGTCAGTGTGACAGAACATTACCCCTCTGTCCTCTGATGGAAATGTGTGCCTTAGGAGAGGTTCTGAACACCACTTCTACTCAAACACAAACATACACTCACGGGAAATTCATTTACTGAATCATTTGTGAAGTGGCTACAAATTAGTTTCTATAAATATCGCCTTATAATTATTTCGCTCCATTATTTTGCCGGTAAACAAACCTCTCTCCTTTGTGCTAAACATCATCTGCATAGTAAATAATATATTAGACCAATAAAATAATGTTTAGCCATTGATTGCTTTTACAGATACAGAAATACTTACATAAAACGTACATACATACATAGAAGTATATAACATGTTCATATTAGATGTCCATAAGATGTCACACTTACACATCAGTCAATCAGACCAGAAGGACTAACAGAATAATTGAAGGAGCTCTCAATAGGATATAGTCCTATATTAACTCAAAAACAATCTGACGTTGAAAGAGAAACTTCATTGTAAAAAACTGTAGGCCCTTTAAACAACATTGTCACCAGAAACAGATAGGTTTTAACTCTGAGTTTTTAAAGCTATTCCTATACAAATGGATACGCGAGAATGACTGAAAACTAGCGTGCATGCCAGGCCAGTAGTTGGCGATGTAGCTTTGTAGTGAAACAGCGGTGTTACAACACCTGCCTGAAGACCAACTTTTCACAGTATAACAAATGTGTCCACGCAGGTCACCGTATTGCTGCAGCAAATGCATGTTTTGTTGGAGGGGCGATAACAAACCAAACACAGGAAGCAGCACTCATGTTGCCCTTGTTGTTCCTTTGCGTATGAACCTTAATCTAACTGCACATCACTGTTTTCCCTGATAAAGGTGACACTGAGATGGGTACAAAAGCATATAAAAACGTTTCACTCTGGACCCTGTTTTCAAAAGTTTGCTGCTCTTGTGTAAATGGAGGGCGCAAAAACAACGAAAACTCTCCATTTTCTGCCATTTTTGTTGTCGTGTAAATGGCTCCTTTAGGGAAAATTACGATTCTCACTTGGTTAAATGAATAGTTAAATGTCTATGAGAAACTCAGGTAATGGACCTTAATAGAACATTAACAAAATAAAGATTCACTTTATCCACTTTAAATAATATATGGTTAAGTCTTAGTCTGTTTTTAACTAACACTTTCTCTTTTATTCTGTTCTGATAGTTTTAAGAAGCTTGCATTTACTTTCGTGGGCGCACTTTAACATTGGATGGAATGAAAAATCAGCATGTTTGTACATCCCTTAGTGAAATAGAAAATGTCTCCCACCTCATACAGGCTTCCTCAGGTGTTAATTCAGTGTGAAGCAGCTCTGCAGTGAGGGCAGTCCGCTCCATGCAAACGTCACCCTCCTCGGACCTCTGCACCCTGGACCCCCGCTAAGGCCGGTCGTGGTCGTGGTCTCCTCGATCGTCCTCCTCACAGACAGACTTGAGCAGCTCCTGTCCCTCCTGTGAGGTCTGTGGCGGCTGTGCTAACTCAGCTAGCTCGCTCCTCAAAGGGAAACAGTCCATGGGTGGTGAACTGTCTCTGGTGCGCGATTCACAGAGACTGGGAACAGAAACAAGTCACTGACGACGTGAAAGTAAGGTAAGACATTTATCACAGTCTCTGTTAGACTTGTAGCCTGTGTCTGCATGGCCTCTGCTCTATTTCTCTGCCGTTTCTCTCTCCTCCTGCAGGAGGCTGCAGGAAAACCAAATACAGCTGGGTCATGACCTTTTAACTTACTATCACCTCAAAACATTTTAGCAATAAACCCATGAGATAATAAGAAATACTCATACTTTATATACAAGATTATACAAGTATTTAAAAAAAATTAATGAGTTTTCCTAACTCTTTATTTATATCCCTAATCTTGACAACTGATAATTGTTTAGGCTTTTTATAAAGATGTGATAACATCAATCTACTTTAGCAAAATATGCATATAACTAGTGTTTACCAATTAATTACAGATTTATAGTCCTTAAAAAAGTTTTGGACTATTGTACATCTGTTATTGCTCCCCTTCCCTAATAATACCAATTTGTCTTGTATTTTACTTTGTCGAAAAGCCTGAGGACAAGAGCAAAAAAGTACATATTTGTTTTTTTAATCTACAAGTCCCTAATGAAATATGACACGCATCATTTATATTAGAGCAAATGTAAAACTCAGCCATTAGCTGTTGTTTGTTTGCACATTTTGGTTTTACAAAGTCCTAAGCCACACAGGCCATGTTGTAATTTTTCCTATCATGCTTTATTTGTATGTTAAAAGTAAGGAAAAAATTAAATGTGTTTCTATTTTGGCGCACTGTTGTGTGTGTGCACATGTCCCAAAACCTTTACCCCTGCATAAAAGTTACGGACTGTTATGTGGTTCAATAATACTGATCAGTAGCCTACTGTATTTTATATTGTTGGAAAGCCTGATTAGTCACCTTATCAATTAGGTACACTTTGTAAGATTCATTTATTCATTGATTGAGAAACACAGCTAAATATATGGGTAGTGCCAAAACAAGAAAAGTGCCCAAATCCTCTTTTTCCTTGAAGGAAAGCTTAAACTTCCTTAGTGAAGCAAGTGTGATAAACCAGTCTTTTTGTTTTACTCACAGTTTGACTTCACCAGTCCACTTATCCTAAGTGTGGAAAAGGAACCAGGGGAAAATCTTAGTCAGTTTTCCCTAATAAACTACTATCTAAGGAGTATTAGTTCAAACATACTTTATTGTTTAAAATGTCACAAATTATACCTTTTGAATGGGTGTTCCATCAATTTTTACCCTCAGTAGAAGAAACCAGTAGTCCAGTTGTTGGTGGCTTGTCAAAATAATTCTGTTATGGATGTTAAACAACACGGCAATCCATCATCAAACAGCTAAGGTCACATTTAAAGTCATTTCCTGTGTTTCTGACACCTCTCAACACACAAACACACATTGACACCGACACACAAACCATACTGTTAAATGTGATTTATGGAAAGTGACAACAGCATCAGTGTTTTTAATTATTAATGGGGACGCGTGTGAGGAAGTCATCTCTCAATCCTCCTACAAAGGTAATGGGGTTATTTGTTGCAGCGGAGCCCTTTCACACTCTGATTCATTTGACAGCCGTCCCTTGTGTTGAGTGGAACAGCAACAGCAGGTAGATAAGAAGGCTATTCCCCGTGATCCGGTGACATTGACCCGTCTCTCTGGAAGGCACATGCACACACACGTTCATGCTGCATACACACATTTGAGCTCGTTTAATCTTCCAGGGAGGGTTACAAGCCCCAGAATCGAGATACTGACACTATAACGGAGCTGAAGGTCAAGCTGCGACCCACTTTTTAAATTGCACTTGAATAAAAAAAAAACACATAAAGAGGTTAACTGAAAGGTTAAGTGGTCCTACACAAGATGAAATAACCTTCCATAAACCTGAATGTCAACACTTCACATTTTATGTTTATTCTGCTTTTATAATGTAGTAGTAAACGCAGTCTTCCGTATCTGTACACAGTGTTTATCATCCACAGGCTGCACAGAGGGTGAGTTAATGCACGGCGCTTCAATCTGTGCTAATTACATCCCCACTGTGAAGGTACAACGTTCTCCAAACCTTTTCACTGCTCTTCATGCAGAGCCGCAGGAGCCCAGAACAAATTAGTCTAATGGCTGAAAAAGTGCAGTCTAAGCAGAGAAGGAGGTCAACTAGCTGGAAACACAGGCACGCTCAGGTACCTTGGACAAGGACAAAGCAGAATACGGCTCATGTCATTAAATGTGTCAATGACGAAAAGGTATTTCTTAACAGTGATATCTTGAACTTGATAAGGATCACATAAAAGGGCACCAGCCATTTTTGTAGTCCTTGGTCGTTAGGCCTGTCATGATAACAAATTTTGCTGAACAATAATTGTCCAAAAAAAAATTGCAGATAAAAGATATTATTGTCAATGTATTTGGAAATATAATTTTTTCGTTAATGTAATTATATGTTGTAATACAATGACTACACCATATCAAAAGCAATGAACTTCAATTTCTTAAGAGTATTTAACTGTAATTGGAAGGTCGAGAGCTTTTAACTGAAATAAATTATACAATATAATAAATTAAACAAACAAAAACAGAGAAAAAAAAACAATAAAAATGAAATAGACTCTCTTTTGGGAAAAACTGCATGTAAAAAAAATCATTATAATAATCAATAACAACCAAAAAATAGACCCTGTCTCTGTAAAGAAAAAAACAAAACTCCAATAAAAACACACACAACAATAAACACAATAAATAAAATGTAGATTATACGGTTCCTGAATTGTTTGTGACGTACTTTCTCCCAGTCAATTCATACTTTCTGTCAAACATTTGTAACATTTTCAGAATGGTGGCTTTTCAACTGTATTGAAGGGCTGCATTTCATTTGCAATGTAGCGAACGACACTGTCTGTGAGCTCGCACCATTTTGCGTTGCTTTATTTATATTTACTTTGCCAACCAAACGCCTCAATAAGCGTTGACTGTCAGGACAAAGGCTCCACTGCACCTCCTTTATCCCCCTTCTTCATTGCCACTACTGTCAAACAAATACAACATATCGGCTCGTCGGTGTTCATGGGCTCACACCTTGTTAATTCTGATTAAAATCAAAATATTACTGCACTTGGGCTGTGGCATTCGGCTAAGGAACCGTCATTTTCATGCTATCATTTATGTTAGTGTTCGTTTACTCGTTTCCACTAACTTCAGCTCTGTGTGTGTGTACGCGCGATCACTAACCCCAACCCCGCCCTTTCCGCTATAGAACCAACGCGCCCAGGCATTGAGAAAAATGGACGGAGTGAATCATCTTCTCATTCAGCCTGTTTGGTAGAAAGACAGAAGGGATACAAACACGCATGCACGTCAGTTTATCGAGGCCAGCAAACTTACCTAGGGCGGGTTTTTTTTTAACCTTGCGGTTAAGTTTTTGATTATCGTTACAGGCCTATTGGTAGTAGTTTTTTTGTTTTTATTATTATTTTATTTACCCTGTATTTAAGCAGGGGGGACCCTCTAAGACCAAGGTCTCTTTTCCAGGGTTGTCCTCCAGCAATACATCAGAAAACATAACAAATAAGAACAATTAATATTGCCAAAATTGCATTTTACAGTCATCTCATTTACACTTGCAAAACACATCTCTGTCAAAGTTATGAAATATTAAAGCAGTTGCAGTTTCCAGTTGAGTGTTTCTGACAGTGGCTCTTAAAAATGCTGTATAAAACAAGGTAGGAGAGCTTAGAACTCATTTGGAAATTATTCCCCATTGCAGGTGTAGCACTCGGGAAGCTGTCTTTCCCCATTTGCTCTAAACCCCAAAGATTTTTAAGTGGCAAAGAGATGAGACCTTGTTGTCTGGTATAGAATACTTATTGATGGGGGGTAGTCAGGTAAGGAGTTAATTTACTCATCAGTGCTTTGTAAATTAACAAAATACTGTGCTGCTTTCTCTGTTGATCCAATGAGCACCAGCCAACAGAACAATATAAATCATGATATAAAGCTTGTCAGTAATCTTCATTTTAAATTCTTTGGTTTTCTCAAATGAAGCTTGATCACTAAATGGTCACAGGTCAGGATTAGATGTGACAAACCCCTGAAAGTCTTCCAGTGTTGCTCTTTGTTTACTGTTTTGCACTGCTGTGATGTTACACAAATATGTAATAAAATAATGATTAAAATAGCTTTATATGCATAACACCACTTGAAACAGATGTTTACGAAGTGATTTTATAGTTAAGGGCAGAGATTGATAAAATGAAGATTAACATCAGGTAAACAACCAGCTGACCATGAAATTCAAACTAAGGGGAAAGAACAAAATGTAAACTCACTGAATCAACAAGAATAAAGAAAACAGGTGATTACAGGCACACCTCCACAGAAAGTCAGAAAATTATATAAAGCAACTAAGAGATATAGACTGAGACCAGTAATTTACCATGACAAGAAAAACAAGAATTTAGGAATGTAGGAAATAAAATACGATGAAATATAAGAAAAGGTGACTTACAAGATGGATAAATTAAATATTTTAAAAAAGGATGGCTTATGAAGGCAAGAAAAATGACAAATGAGAAAGGACTAAAAAAGCAGCTGAGACTGAATTTAAAAAATTAAATGATTAAGTAAATAAGGCATCAAGTGATTAAAATTAGAAGTTTTTTAAAATTAAGTCTATAAAAATAAGTTTTAATAAGTCATTTACAAGGTGTTACTGATTCAGCACGCCTTTCTCCTCAGGAATGTCATTCCAAGGTCGATGAGCTCTGACAGAAGACTTGATCAACTGAAGGCTATGGCCAACTGCATGTGGATATTTAAAAACTGAAGTTTTCCTCCTCCGTTTTAAAATTATCCCAATTTGTATGTTTTTTTTCTAATCTTATGTAAAAGCTGTCTTATTTCATATCTGTGTCTACTACCTTATCCAACTGTTATGGTTTAAATTGTGGCTGTTAACTGATGATGGGAGGCGTGTAAGTAGACATTTCTTTGTTTCTCTTTGTTTGACATATCTGATCATCTTATATAAATCCTGCTATTTAACACTTTTGGGGGTACTCTTGTTGGTTCAACAACTGTAAAAACCACAGCAACTACAGAGCAAGTCACTTGTGAATCAACACGAGTGGGTCTTGTCCAAAATATCGGCAGCGTTTGTATCATCGAGTGTTTTAATCCAGCATCACAGTGAAGTGGTGGCAGGAAGTCTGTGTGGGTGTGTAAATAGTCCAATTATCAACACTTTCAAACAGCAGCAGTTTAACAAAGTCTGCTGCGACACTTGTAGACAACAGTGAGAATGATTCATAGTGTGAAATCAACCTGTGGAGAGGTCAGCGAGAGTTAGGATGTTTCAGGCTCAAACTGACGTTTTCCCTGTTCACACAGAGTCAACAAAAATGGTGTTTTCAATAATCTTCTCTTTCGTTTTTTTAAAACGTGTCTTTAGTGACCTAAATGCTGCTAACATGTGAACGGAAGGCTAAAATGCACAGAAAAACCTCAGCTTTTTATGTGGACATAGCCTTCGTCTTAAGCCTCCACTTTGAAACAGCCTGGAGGCCCCCGCCTGAGGATCTGACTGTACCTTTGCTGACATGCAAATCATCTCCTGGTTAACATTCTTTCCCTCAAGTAATGGGATGTCTGACTTCACACCAAACTGTATTAAACCAAACAAGACCACCTCAAGCTGGACCAGTCTCTTTTAAAACCATCATAATTTCACTTTTTCTCTAAATTTTACCCTTTACTCAGAGAGACCTGATAAGGGACACACAGAAGAGTTACTAACTGCATTTTATTTACATTTCCATCACATTAGCTTTCCTCACCCAACTGCATACATAATGTCATTTAAGCTTAAAAATCCCATCACCAGTGTGTAACAACATGCTACACAAGTAAAATGAACCATGAAAAAAGGTAACCAGGAATCCTATCAGTGTCTGTTAAAGATCACTGTGCTATCTATTAGTCCATCCCTCTGACTGCATCAGCAAACCAAATTAAAACTCATATCTTTGTGCTCCAGGCTCCCCAATATTATTTCCAATCAGTGAGAGAATTATTCAGCATTGCGTTACTACTGGTCTGTTACGTTTGTAAACGCTGAGACTCCATTTACCAGCATCGGAGGGCACTGTAAGGACAAGATTAACTGTTAATTTTGTAATTATGTGTTCTTCTCATTCATCGTTCTAACCTGCAGGCTGCGCTCTGTCAAAACCCTCATTTCTGTTCGGCAACCATCAAGCTGTGAAAAATGCAGCTCCGTCTTAAGAGATCATTTTAGAGTTGATTTATGTAAGATTAGCACTGCTTTGTGAGTGCACAGAAGGCGAACTTTAATGTGGCCCTTTTGTGAGTTGTGGAGTTTTTTTTTCTTTCAGTACATGATAAAAGCAGGCAATAAAACCAGGAGCCTGAAAGAGCTGCTTAATGTGTATAAAGAGATGGACCATGGTAAAATCTCCCACATTTGATGCTTACATTTTTGTTACAAAGGTGCACAAGGGACAGCAGTAAACTTGTTGCCTAAGACACAGTGCAAGAAGCTGTGGAACCCACATCCAAAACTTAAAAGACTTCTTCCAGTCACACCTTTTTTCTTGCATATATATATATATATATATATATATATATATATATATATATATATATATATATATATATATATATATATATATATATATATATATATATATATATATATATATATATATATATATATATATATATATATATATATATATATATATATATATGTGTGTGTGTGTGTGTGTGTATATATATATATATATATATATTAGGGCTGTCACTTTAGTGCATTAATTAGATTAATTAATTGCAACCCAAATTAATGCATTAAAAAAATTAATCGCGATTAATCATGGCACACAAACATTTTGATATAGGCCAGCTGGAGGACCCGTACATGGCAGTGGCACGTCCCTTCACACTTGCGTCTCTAGTCAAACCAAACAAAGCCCAGGGGACAACAGGAATGGCATATTCAAGACTTTGTCTTATTTTATTATTGAATTTATTTATCTATATTTGTACTACATTCTTTAATAATGCATCAGGCCTAATTGGTTTGCTGGATGTTCTCGACCTTTTACTTATTTTGAATTTGATTTATGAAACACACTTAAAGTGTAATTTGAGTTGCCTGATGGAGCTTAGAATTTTCTGGACAAGTTGCCCTGACTTTGGTTTTATTTAGTCCCCAATAAAAATGTAGATATACAATCTTCTCTTTTTAGTGTATTCATTTGATTAGTCCTCCACTACAATTTTATAATATCCTAGAATTCAAATTCTTTATGTGGGGATTATAAGCAGATATGAAATTAAAATGTGATTAATTAGATTGATTAATTACAAATCCTGTAATTAATTAGATTAATTTTTTTAATCGCCTGACAGCACTAATATATATATATATATATATATATATATATACACACACACACACATATATGTAAATATATATGTATGTATATATATATATATATATATATGTGTGTGTGTGTGTGTGTGTGTGTGTGTGTGTGTGTGTATATATATATAACACCGAGTAACCCAAATTGGACATGTGATTCATTTATTCACTCATTCATTTTCTGTTCTGTACCTGAACCCAGTCGATCACAGTGGAGAGTGTGATATTTCCTTATTAAGCTCTCAAAGATGTTATTTTAAACACAAGTCCCTTAATACATTTGATTTGTTTTATTCAACATCAAGACAAAAACGGCCTAAATTATCATCATTTTTTGGTGAGCAGTCTTTTAAGAATACTTTTACATGGCCTTAGTGTTTACCATCAATAGTAGCTGTCAGAACTGCTGTGGTTATCAGACTCTGGGTCCATTTACTCTACCACCTTCTTATTATTTTCACTCTCATCTTTCAGTGCTTTTTAAAGTCAAAAGGTCTCTTTTTATCTGCAGATGCCACAGTGAGGCATATTGTCACCAGCTGTTTTATTTTCTTCACCATCTTTCTTTGCCTCTCACTGCTCTGCTTTAACAGTCTGCAGAGCCAGAAATCTACACCAGGTTAGGACTAATGAGAGGGTTTGGAACAATTTCTCATATTTATCTGGATGAACCTGCTGATCCTCCGCCTCTCAGTCCTCTTCACTTACTCAATCTGTTTTCTCAAGCTTTGGCATAAATCATGGAGAATCTAAACTTAAGACTTATATTTTGATTAAGCAGGAAATACACATTTTAGAGGGTTAAATGCAAGGTATAACCTCCAGACTTGTTTTTTAACCCTCGCTCCATTCTCCTAATACATCACAGAAATAACCCCACATTCAATAGGGCTGTCGTAAAGCTGAGATGTGTTTTATTTTTTAGCATGTATGTTTGAAAACAGTTTGAATTTGATATCTTCATTGTTGATACATTTGAAATGTGAAAGACCTACAAAGCAGTCAGTACCCACATGATCATTTCTAATAATTTTGAATGTTGTGGAAATGCTTTATTGAAATACAACTTTAATCTAGACATCAACATTTTAACATGTGTTTTTTGTGGCATAAAAAAGAGGAATTAAATGAAACTGGCCAAACAATGAAATTCAGTCTGTTGTGTAAAGAACGGCAAATGATGTACTCAGTGTGGTTCTCCACTGTGCTAACTCTGAGGCTGTCGTTCTTTTAAAGGAATGGTTGCTTCATGATGATGCCAGCCAGGTTTAAAGTCATGAGACTGTGGCGATGTTTACACGGACACTCTGACTTAAAACGTAAAGATTTTCCCTTTGCGTATTCAAAGTCAATCCTGGTTCAAACAGAGACACTGGAGACGAATGAATCCACTGTAGTGTGCATGCTGGTTCAGTAGATGGCAGTGTAGGTTTGTAGAGAGGCAGCGCTGCTACAACACGTGTACGAAGAAGAAAAACTTTTCAACAACAACAATGGCGAGTGGACGCACACAGACACAAGAGTTTATTTTCTGGACAACAAATCAGTTCGGACAACAAATCAGTCTGGATAGTTTATCTGGATAACAAACCGAGCACGGTAAGAAGCTCACTCGTTACTCGTTAGATGGCCGAAGCTGTTGTTGTTCCTGGTATGCGCACGCAACCTTCATGTGAAGAGTACTGCGCATGTGGTGACGTCAGTGTTTCACCCTGAAATGCTCTGATATGGGTTTACACGGTGCTGCATGGAGAGCGTATTGAAAACTCTCCACTCTGGAGCCCATTTTCAAAAGTTCATGGATTTGGGCAATTCGCATAGAGTTCCCATGTAAACACAAGACCGAAACGCAATGAAAACTTATCAGATTTGACCGTTTTAGGCCTTGTGTAAACGGCCCCTATGTCTGAGTAGCTGGGCCTGATATTGTTTGAGTGTGGGTCTGCAGGCAGCTGGGGATGGGGACACAATCCTGCTTTGACGTGGAATGGGGCAGCTGGGCTTTGTGTGAGATTGCTCTGAGCCAGCCTGGAACCTTCTGTGTTTTTTTCTCCTTTCTGGAACAATGAAGTGAAAGTTTAAAAGGACATGCAAGCCTGTGATAAATAATAGAACCGTTATTCAAGCTCCTTAGTCTGCCTTAAAGCATTTTTCTGTCTCTTTGACCCACTTGGCAAAGGCCTACAAACCCCCTTTTTTCCGTCCATTGAATAACATGATTGTGTTTTACCAGCAGTCATGTGGAAGAGACGTTCATTGACTTTCAGCAGCTAAATATGGGATACAAGTGGCCTGATATGGAAATCTTCTCACAAGGGGCTTCAGGATGAGATTTTGCACCATAAGTCAACACTGTTTCTTGAAATTGTGAGGTAATGAGAGATATGTCCCTCCACGTCTGAGGGAGACAAATAGATTTGCTTTCACTGAAAAATCTTTTCCGACCTTGTTCCAAAGCCATTTGGGGGTGTAAATTCACCACGCTGTGCTCTCTGAAGTCAAATTTACCCCAACTCCCCTGATAATTCCCTCCAATCCATTACCCAGCATGCTGATGTGATGTGCTGTTTGGAGCTACCGTGCAGATTCATACAGTCATCCAGAGGTAGACATACAGACAAGAAGGAACTTACATGGAAAACAGGATTTTTTATTTGATTTCCCGTTGTGCTGCGGCGTACAGTAGAGGAGAAATGTTATTGTGTTCATTAGTTTATGTGCATTAGCAAAGGGATCTAATGGTTTATGCATACAGGGCCAACAGCGGAGAGCTGCGATGATTTAGGATGATGCTCATTTTATGGAAATCAAAGCAAGAAATAAGAAGAGCTCGTGTAATGCACAGATGCTCCCCCTCCTCCTGCGTCTCTCTCCCACAGTTTGTCTGTCAACTCTACTTTGTTCCTCCTCCCTCGCCCTCTTTCCCCTTCGATTTTTCTCTTTCACCTCCCCTCCATTCCCCTCTCTTGTTGCTGTCAGAACACATTAGGATGTTGCTAACGAGTGACTTAAATTAGGATCCCCTGCAGTCCTATCCAGGTGTGGGTAATGAGGTGGGAAGACGGGAGATTGGAGCTCCTCCTCCATTCTTCCTCTCGCTAAACAAGAAAGAGCGATTATTCAGTTTGTATGAGCAGCGCATCAAAATATTCCCCCGTGTGCTTCAAGTTTCATGAAATGAGGTTAGTCTTTATGGCACAAGAATAAAAGACTGTGAACACATTTTTATAAACAACCTAAAAACTGGAAACTACCACCTGGAGATTGTATGCCTTTGGAAGGACCTTTTGTCAGCAGCCTCTTCTTATATCAGCCATGCAGGGCTGCATCCAGTTATACCTTCCATTCACTTAAGAACTTTACTAAAACTTTTTAGTTTTCAAAGAACTGCAGTCTGAAACATTGTCACATTTAAAGACTATCTGTTAGCAGCTCTTTGGCTTTTGCCTCCATTCTGAACTTAGATTCATTCAACAATACTTTGATAACTACCTGTATAACGTGTGTTGTGGTGGACATTTATTCACACACTATCAACCTAAGCCAAATTTACATGTGTCTGTTTTTAATGTATGAGCACTGAACTTAAAAAATACGTTATCCTCCCAGTATCATAGGTGATCCTCCTTTATTAGAGAGGTGGTGGGGCCAGCTAATAATTTTGTAAAAATAACAAAAGCAGAATAACATTAGGTGTATCTTAAAAACAACAGGATTACGCCTATATCTACTGGTGGGGTTGTGTCTAATGTTTTCCAACATTTTGGGATGCTGTCTGTTTCTTAGTGTCTGCTGTTTTATTGTGGCAGATTGTGCAAATAAATGTTTTTGCATCCTAAAACTGTGCAAAAAAAGCAATCACATAAGACTGAGGCACCGGTCTTTTTTGACTAAATCTAAAGTTTTAGTTTCATGTTCAGTATGATTCTATGTTAGCGATGACAAAAGATGGGGAGCATAGAACTATAGCAGATAGAATGAGCTGTATAGATCACCCTACGATCTCTTTGCTCAGGCAGATCGTCGATACATTATAGTTCTTCGCAATGTGTGATTGTTATAATTCTCAGCCCTACTCTGCTCTACACTCATAGCTAGGGATTACTATATGAATATATAATAAATATTTAATATATAAATTAAATAAGTTTATTCTTAAAGATGCTATGAGGAGTTTCTAAGTAATTACATAAAAGTCTCACTTTTGGATATATTCCTGATCGAAATACACACTTTAAGATGAGTTTTATAGCATCAAAATAGGTTATCTATAAATGTCATTCCTTAGCTAAGTGGTCGGGTCAGACAGCCGGCTACAAAACTAGGATAATAAGTTTTCCAAAAATTACTTGATGTCACACATCAAAAACTACCGCTACGTAACTAGAAAAGATACATTACCTCGTCGCTTTGCATCCAGTAAGTTGTTGACAAAAGAAGGTGTAAAGCAATGCAGAGTTCTGAGGAAGGTCCAAGCTGCATTCATCAGCATCACAACACACACACACTTTAGTTTGAGTCACGTCTTTTGGTACGTTCCAGTTGGAGTCAGAAGTAGGAATTTCCAAGTTCCGAGTAGGAAACTGCAAATGGAACGTCCCCCGAAGTCAGAATTTCCTACTGGGAACTCGGTGAAACCTCGCCACCTCCGAGTTGACAATCGAGGATGGATGCCCCCAGTGTGAACAGTTATTTAGCTCCTGAAATAATCCATTTATTTGCACTTCTGACTGGGGTGTGTCGCTCTAGATCAGCTGTATACATAGTATTGTTAGACTTATATTTACAAAAATGCTGCCACAGTGATAATCACATTCTTCATGTGATATTTGTGAACAACAACGCAGGGCGTGCTAACAACAGCTAACAATAGCCTGGTAGATCGGCATGTTTTTTTCCGACTTCAACTGGACCGCCAACAAGTCAGAGATGATGTCACTCCCAGTTCCGAGGTTACTGGAACGCAGCATTACGACAGTCGTCGCGCGTGCTAATGGGTAGCAGAGTCTTAATGTCTATAAATAGATACTCCTCATAGCACCTTTAAGATAGAGAAAACATTTGTGAGAAATATATTAAAAGAAAATTCTGTTCAGCATTTTTAGGATTTTTGTTTTGCATGTAAGAGTTTAATGATGATTAATCGAGTCAATCCAATCAGAGCAGGTGGGTGTAGAGCTGAAGAAATTCGCTTAAAAGTCCTTGAGATATCATTTTCATCAGCCAAAATGTAGCAGTAACAAGGCCCAGTTACCTTGACCTTAGATCTCCAAAATTATATGCATTTATGTTTAAATCAAAGTTGACATCTTATGAAAAGCATGGATAATTTTGCAGAATTTTCACAATATTGTGTTTACAGGCACCAACTATATGGCCTTATTGATTTTCAACCTCATACATACAAACACAGTCTGTCGCTGATTTCTTCACTTGCTTGCATGCTAACCAGCAAAAGCACACAGCAGACATCCACAAGATTGTAGACGGGAGCTCCTGAGGTGATGATCACCACTCGTATCGCTACACAACTGCGTTAAATATCCAAAAGTTTACCCCTGCTGTATGTCAAACATCAGGTGGCTGCTTTTGTGGTGTGCATTCTTTTCTAATGATGGGCAGGGCTGAAAGAAGCAAAAGCTTAGATCAACCGTTAGCTTAGATGAAAGTTGCAGTTATTTGACAAAACTTCAAGGTTTTGCTCGGACTGGCTTAATTTGGATTAAGTGTTGTTATTACAAAAAATATTTCCCAGAGGGACGGTTAAAGTCTCTTTAGTTTATTCTTGCATCCTTCTTTTGTGCTCTTCAACACAACCCTCTTTAAAATGTGTTTCCTAATCTCAAAGAGTCATACTCCAGAAACTCAGATTTAACACAGAATTATGAAAAGGACAAAATTACTGTCTGGGCATCCAATATCAGGACTTCGTGAATTCTTAATTCAGTCTCGTTGTCTCTGCCCATCTCTCCACATCTCTTTAATAAAAAGAAAAAAAAAGAAGTAAATGAATAATAAACTAGAAAAGCACTCGGAGAGCGCAGACCTCTGCCAGCGCCACAGTCCTAAGCCATATTGTGGTTTTGACCTTAAATATTAGTCCTACCTTTATTTCATCGAAATATTTAGATTCCTTGACCATGAAAACATACCATTAGCAAGTGGATTCATACTGATATCTTATTTTAGTTCAGTAGTTATTCTCGGAAATCACATTTTTCGCCATGGTGGCCAGACGGTGATCCGGATCAACACCAAAATCAAATCAGTTCTTCCTTTTCCCATACTGAACATTTCCTGAAAATTTCATCCAAATCCATCCATATTATTTTGTTCACAGACGGATGGACGGACGGACGGACAGACACACAGACAGACAAATTCTCCTGAAAACATAACCTCCTTGGCGGGGGTAAAAGAAAGTCAAAAAAATAAAATATACAGGATGGTATTGTCTTACTCTTTTGTAAAGCATCTTGAGTAACATCTCTTACGATTCAGCTCAGTTTGAATTAGGACTGATTAATTGATGGTTAACACAAATTACATTTATCTCTTTTCAGAAAACCTTTTAAGGGCAATCTTAAGATTTTGTTCTTAAAGATGAAAATGATGTATGATGACCTTTGCCTTTGATTATCAACATGTAATTAGCACATTTAAGTCAGGGACATGTTTGCAAAATCAAGCTGATGGGTGTGTTTACAAGAAAGATATCTAATGGCAAAGGCCCCTTCATGTGTGACATCTGAAATCTATTCCCTTTATCTCTGAGCCTGAAAGATTGGCTCACAACATCATCTGTAAAAGAATTGGACAAAGCCTTGTGACATCAACCGTTTGATCGCCAAAGGAGATTTTGTCACGTACCTTGTAAAGGACACTGCCATTTAGCAAGTCACCTCAACTGAACTTTAGCGCAACCGACTGTCTGACCAATAGTGACTCTGCATGGATGTGTAGCTGTGTCCATCATTTCCTTATTTAAAAAACTGGATCCGCAATTAAATTCAACAACAGAAAAAAAGAAGTGACAGCACATAGATGTACTGTATATCCAGGCCAAAGCTGTTTCCTGAACCAGACTGTATAGATGTGCATTTTAACAAAGAAAATTCATAGCATTTTTCACATATTAAATTAAACTAGCAAGACCTGATCATGACCTCTGTAACCTTTAAAATGTCTTCTGTTCATCTTTGAGTCATGGTGGACATTTTGTAAAGTGTGAAACTTTAACTGCTAGCAGTCTTGTTTTGTTGTTCATAAATTAGCATGATGCCCTGTGTTCTTGATGACTGATATATGATCTCAAAAAACAAACAGGAGTGCTTCAAAGTGTTCTTGACTTAGATGGAGGGACACCTGAGACCTGGAAACATCAGTCTTTGACAGTGGGGAAGCAAACGATCACAAGACTGACACCTTCAAATTCATGATTTGTGACAACTGTTATTTGTTGTACATTTCTGTGGAAAACTAGGAGTGAAATGCACCAACGCAGACGGACCTAATGATATGGAAATTGAAGCCGTAAGCTGGTGAAATGCAGCCGTTAGCTCCTCTCTCAAGGCCATCAGTTAGATCTGAGCTGCGGCGGCTGATGGGTTGTGATCTGTTATCGTCCCTGTGGCCTGGCCTCTCACAGACGGGCTAAATAGGTGGTCTCCCTCCACTGGAGGTGGAAATGAATCTGGCCTCAGATCCCCACTCCTTTCTGCTCCCTCTAACACCCAGCTTGTCTCCCCCACGTCTACCTATCCAGGCCATCTCACTTTGTTTGACGTGACTGCTGTGAGCTGTAGTTATGTGTGTGAGCTGAAGCCTGAACTTTCCAAAAGTAAAGACTGATCAATGGCAGCAGGGTTTTATTAAAAAAGAATTACCTTCGATTCTTGCTCAGCAGCACCGTCAGCTAAACACTCAGGGACTCACATTTACGGACCTCATCGCCGTCCATCAAATCCCACCGTTTTTTGTTCAACATCAACAGAGGCCTTGACAGAGTGACATAGTCAAAAATAATGGCCATCTGCCTGGCATGAAACTTTTGTAGGCTGATTAGCATCTCTCCTCGCTGCCTCAGCATGTTTCTGGTCCACAAGCTTTCAGTGTTTGAGTTACAGAGGAGCAGCAGAAGCACGGAGACGGACTTTCCATGTATACATGTAATAAGGTTCACTGCTTGTCTTGTCTGTCTGCGCGGTTGTAAAGCTGTCACTCCAGACAGTTACACAGCTTCTCCTCTCAGCCTGTGTGCTCTTTTATTAAACCTTTACAGGAGGAGAGCTGTGTGGGGATAATAATGTCGGGAGAACTCAGTCGGTTTCGCTCACAGGAGTACAGATGTGTGGCAGCAGTGAACAAACTCACGATCTTTAGCTAAAATTAAACTGCCATTCAAATGTGGGTAAACAAAACAATGAATTATTTATCTCACTTAAAGGACATGTCTTTCTAATCACTGTATGCTTAGCGCTGCTTTATTGGTGACTTTTAAAATGGTATTGTAACGAGCTAGCATTAGTTAGATACTTCAAGGGCTGCCAGCTTCGTCAAAAAGTTGAGATGTTTGACTTCGGTTGATAAATATTCCAGGGTCTGTGTTGTCTTATTCTGTGCTTCGTAATGTGCCACACATTTTTAATGGGAGAAAGGTCTGAACTGCAGGCAGACCAGTCTAGTACCTATACTCTTTCACCATGAAGCCACACTGTTAAGACATACAGCATGTGTTTCGGGATGGTCTTGCTAAAATAAGCAGGGACGTCCGTCAAAATGATGTTGCTTGGGTGGCAGCTTACGTTGCTCTTAAACCTGTATGTACCTTATAGCATTAATGGTGAATTAACGAATATGCAAGTTACCCATGCCATCAGCACTCACACACCCATACAACAGATATTGGCTTTTGCACTTTGCACTGATAACAGTCTGATGGTCATTTTCCTTGTGAGCCAGGGGACATGATGTCTATGATGTTCAAAAACTATCTGAATGATGGACTCGTCAGACCAAAGCACACTTTTCCACTCTACGTAAATCAGAGTTTTAGGGGCCGTTTACACGAGGCCTAAAACGGTCAAAGCTGATACGTTGTCATTGGGTTTGGCCTTTTATTCTAGTTTCTTCAAAGTAACCACCCTTTGCTCTGATTACTGCCTTGTAGACTTTTGGCATTCTCTTTATGAGCTTCAACAGGTAGCCTCCTGAAACGGTTTTCACTTCTCAGATGTGCCTTGCCAGGGTTAATTAATGGAATTTCTTGCCTTATAAATGGGGTTGGGACCATCATTTGTGTTGTGCAGTAGTCAGGCTGATGCACAGCCGACAGCCCTTTTTGACAACTGTTAGAATTAATATTATGGCAAAAACCAATCAGCGAAGTTAAGAGAAACAAGTGGCCATCATTACTTTGAGAAATGAAGGTCAGTCAATCCGAAAAATTTGCATAAACTTTGAATGTGTCCCCAAGGGCAGTCTCAAAAACCATCAAAGGCTACAACAAAACTGGCTCACATGAGGACTGCTCGAGGAAAGTAAGACCAAGAGTCACCTCTGCTGCTGAGAAAGAGTTCATCTGAGTCACCAGCCACAGAAATCACAAGTTAACAGCAGCTCAGATTAGGGACGATGAATACCACACAGAGCCCCAGCAGCAGACACATCTCTACAACAACTGTTAAGAGGAGACTGCGTGAATCAGGCCTTCATGGTCAAATAGTTGCTAGGAAACCTGAGGAGAGGCAACAAGCACGAGAGATGTGTTTGGGTCAAGAAACACAAGAAATGGACATTAGACCAGTGGAAATCTTTGCTTTGGTCTGATGAGTCCAAATTTGAGATCTTTGGTTCCAACCGCCGTGTATTTGTGCCATGCAGAAAAGGTGAGTAGATGGATTTTGCATGCCTGGTTCCCATTGTGAAGTATGGAGTCTGTGGTGTGATGGTGTGGGGCTGCTTTGCTGGTGATACTGTTGGGGAAAATTGAAGGCATACCGAACCAGCATGGCTACCACAGCAGCCTGCAGCGACATACTATTCCATCTGGTTTGCATGTAGTTGGACCATCATTTATTTTTCAACAGGACAATGACCCCAAACACACCTCCAGGCTGTGTAAGGGCTATTTGACCTAGAAGGAGTGTGATGTGTGAACGCGGATCGACTTTGAATACGCTAAGGAAAAATCTTTGCGTTTAAGTCAGAGAGTGTCGCAGCCCTAACTTGCACTTGTAAATGTAGCTACAAGCCGTGTTAACTGACAACAGTTTTCTGAAGTGTTCGCCCAAGGGATCAGAGGTCATGGGCATTCAGTGTTGGTTCCATGCAAGGACTCCTCTTGATGCTCTCAAACTTTTGATGATGTTGTGGACTGCAGATGATGAAGTCCCTAAAGTTCTTGTTGAGTAATGTTGTTCTTAAACTGTTGGACTACTTCTGTCATGGTTGTAGTTATATTTTATTTAGTATATTTTTTCCTTGCTTAAACCTCATAATTTTGGTCAGTCAGTTGTGTAGACCACTGGTTCCTTTTGGTTTCTTGTGTTTTCTGTGTTTCTTGTCCGTCATTTGTGTTGTTTGTTGTGTTTTCTGACTTGTTTTGAAGCCCTCCCCTCTGTGTGGACCCTGACTGTGGTCCCCTCCACCTGTGTGATTTTACTCTAACCTTGCAGAGCAGATGGACCTGCCTGATTCATTGTGTGAATTGAAATATATCCATGGCATATTTATGGAACTGTCGGTTTGGTGTGTCACGTTAGATTGTCTCACCTGTGTCTGACTATACCCCGGTCTTTGTGTTTGTTCCCTCTTGTCTTTGTCAGCTCATTCTTCTTTCCAGTGTTTTGCTCTAGTTGTTTGTTTGGTTTTTTGTTGAACTTTTTCGAATTTCTTTGATTTGTAATTTTGCTTCTAGTTTTTCCTTTCTTTGTTGATAGCTTGTTTGACTTTCTGCATTTTCTAAGAGCTATTGTTATGCATTTAGCCTTTTTAAGGATTAGTTTTTGTTTTTTGATCTTTTTTAGTTTTAACAATGCTTTAATAAGCTTTTTGTTTATCCTCTTTTGGGTCCCTCTCCTTGTTTTGTTAGTGTACATTTGACTAACCCTGACAAATTCTTCATGCAGTTGTTAATGAGCGGTGTACCTCAACTCCTCTCTGCTTGAGAATTACTGAGCATATTGGGGATGCTCCTTTTATACCCAATCATGACACTTACCTGTTTCCCATTAACCTGTTCACCTGTTAAATGTCACCAAACAGGTGTTTTCTGAGCATTCCTCAACTCTCACAGTCTTTTGTTGTCCATGTTTCAGCTGTTTTCAAATGTGTTTAAGGCATCAAATGCAAGATTCATGAATATTTGCAAAAATAAAGTTTATTCGTTGAACATTAACTATCTGGTCTTGGTACTGTCCTACAATGGATATAGGCCAAACATGATTTTCAAATCATTATATTCTGTTTTTAATTTTTTACAGAACAACCCAACCTCTTTGTCAGTGGAGTTTAAGCTTAAACTACTACAATTGAAAATATTTGCTCTTTTTTACCCCCCATTATCACTATAGTTACCTTCGCCAGGAGGTTTAGTTATGGCTGGTGTTTGTTTGTTTTTTTTGTTCATAAGTATGTTTGTTTGTTTCTCTGTTAGCAACATAACTCAAAAAGTGATGGAGGGATTTTGATGAAATTTTCAGGAAATGTCTGGATTGGGACAAGGAACAAATAATTATTTATATTTTGGAAGTGATCCAGATCACCGTCTGGATACGGTTTTTCATAAATAACTAATGAACTAAAATAGATATTATGAATCCAATTGCTCGTGGTATGTTTTCATGGTTAAGGAATCTAAATATTTAGATGAAATAAAGGTAGGACTAATATTTATGGTGAAAATCACAATATGAGTGAGGACTGTGGCGCTGGCTGAGGTCTGCTCTCTCCCAGTGCTTTTCTAGTTCCTTATGTTCACTCCAAAATGATCAGTGAAACACGTGTTAGTTCCTGCAGATATCACACACATACATGTGTCCTATTGTAGCCATGACAACCAACATTAATCCTCTTTACCTCATGATAATTATAGGTGTTGATTTTAACATGAGAATGATCTTTCTATCCATGATTAACTACCTTTACAACTACATAGGAAGGTGGATCCTCCTAAAAACAAAAGCTTAATTTTAGCCCTAAGGCTAAACAAGAAATGGTGCTCTTGGAGGATTAAAGAGAGAATTAAACAAAGTCTAACTTTTACATAAAGGACCGCATCATGTTTATTTTGGAAGGACTGAGAAACTTGGGCATCAAAGCTCAGGTGCTTTTTTGTTTGTTTCTGTGATCTCCACAATCAAGGCGCAGTTTGAAGATCCACACTGACAAAAATGAATGTGACAAATTACAACAAGATCCATCACGCGCCACAGGACGATCTGTCTCTCCAGTGTTGCGGTGGAAGCTTATTGGACAGCTTGGATGGGCTCCAGCGTGTTGTTGTGCTGCAGATTGGTCCCCAGCAGCACCTGGTGCTTTGTCTCTACTTTAAACAGCCTCCACCTTCATTGCTGGCTCCCTTCCTGACACAAAACTCCCCTGTGGAAAAGAGAGAAGTGAATTGGTGTCTGCCTTCCTCTCAGGTACATCCTTCATCCCCCCCTTTACCTCCTCCTTCTTTCTCCCCCCACCCTCTCCCTCTCTCTCTCGACTGCAATCCGCTGCCCACTCAAGCAGCTGTCAAGGTGAGGCGGTTTTACATGGTGAGGCTCCAATGCCCTTGTCCAATTTCACTTTGGAGTGAAGCTGGGCTGAACATGCCAATCCTGATATTACCAAACAAATTAAATCACGCGGTTGGGCGCAGAGGAGAAGGAGAGTGCTGAGGATGCTGGGATGGATTGGGAGGAGGGGGAACTCTTGTCAACCCCGCCGTGCAGCTCTCTGCCAGCTCTGATCAGGACATCCGGGCAGTATAAGCATTAATTGGCTCGGGACGGAGGGCAACACTGGTGGGAGACAGCTCTGTGGCTGGCGGCGATGTTCACGACAAAGCCATGATGGCGGCCAATTAAAGGCCTTAGTAGAAATGAAGGAGCTGCAGGTGAAGTAAGAACCCCACCTGACTCACCGGAGGAAAAACATCCACCTGAATGAGAGGATGCTCTGCATCATTAGTATATTTGTTTTTTGGACCATTCTTTTTTTTTTTTTTAAACAATATTTTATTAAGTTTTGCATATAAGAGAAAAAAAATAACGAAACAATGATCACAACAATAGCAGTGATGTATAAATGTACAATACAATAAAGGATCACAAATAAAGAAAAGGAAAAAGCAAAAACATACATAAAAAAAATCTGATAATGTAAATAATAATACAGGTAGCAGTCTTAACAGAAGTAAATAAAACAATTATTTCAAAAGGGCAGCAGCTGTGGTAACTTAAAGACTTCAATTTATAACAACACTCTCATTCTCTAAAAATTCCAAGAAAGGTTTCCATACTTTAGCAAATTCTTTTCTTCTCCCTCTAACAATATATGTAAGTCTCTCCAGTGCAAGATATGTTGCAATCTCCTTCAACCGTAACTTTACAGAGGGCAATTGTACATTTTTCCAAAAAAGAGCAATCAATCTTCTAGCTTGTAAAAGCCCAAAATTAATTAATACAGACTTTTTAGAATTAACAACCAAATTTTTAGGATATATACCCAAGATACAAAGTTTGGCCTCCAGGGGGATACCCACACCCACCATCTGGGAGATGGTCCGTATTACATTAAGCCAAAATATCTGTACTTTTGGGCATTCCCAAACACAATGGAACAGTGTTCCTTTTTCTTTTAAACACTTACAACAAGTATCAGGAATATTTGGACAGATTTTATTGAGTTTAACTGGGGTGACATAGGTTCGCATTAGCCATTTATATTGGAGCAATTTCAATCTTGTATTAATTGTATTTTGCTGTGACTTTAAGCATGCCACTTCCCAGTCTTCCTCAGGTATATCCTCCCCTATGTCAACTCTCCATGCTTGCAATCTGTCTTTGGATGATTCCTTTTCATAAGATATCAAAGTCCCATAAAACAAAGATACTAGACCCCTTTTAGCCAGATTTGTGATGATTAAGTTTTCAAGTTCTGTCAAAGGTGGTTCAGACATTAGATCTTTATTTTTAGATGATATGAAATGTTTAAGCTGTAAGTATTTGAAAAAATGTTTTTTGGGTATATCATGTTCAATACATATTTGCTCAAAAGTAAGTAGTTTGCCATTTCTGTACAGATTCCCTACACATTGTACACCTTTGGTTGCCCAAAGCTTGAAACCACCATCACCTCTACCTGGTGTAAATTCATTATTTCCCCATATAGGAGAAAAATGGGATAATGCAGGAATGTCCCCGATATGCTGGTGTACACGATACCATATAGCAATGACATTTTTAAGAAAAGGGTTCTTTGTCTTCTTTTTCAATGTTTTCAGATCTGCTGAATATAGATATAGATTGAGGGGTAGTTCTGATGTGGTTATTTGCTCAATATTTACCCAAGCTGGACGAATATCTGAGTTAAAATAAAACGAAGCAGAATGTAATTGAGCAGACCAGTAATACCACAGCAGATTGGGGAGACGAAGGCCACCTCTCTCATATGGCAAGTAAAGCAACTTAAATCGCAACCGAGCTTTTTTATTGTTCCAAATAAATTTAGCAAGAATGTTATTAATTCTATTAAAAAAACAATTGGGAAGTGGGAGTGGGATTGATTGAAAAAGGTATAGAAATTTTGGCAGTATATCCATTTTTATTATATTAATACGGCCGATCATTGAAATTGGCATTACTGTCAAGCGGTTTAATGTATTTATTATATTTTCTGTAAGTGGGTCGTAATTTGAGGATACAATAGTTTTAATTTCAGGTGTAATTTTAACACCTAAATAAGTAAAACCATTTTTTGCATTTGTAAACGGTGACTTTACAGTTGGTGTCAGCCGTTCCTTTTCATTAAGATATAATAATGATGACTTAGAAAAATTTATTTTATACCCAGAGAACTCTCCAAATTTTTGGATTAATGCAATAAGATTTGGAATGCTATCCTTAAGCCTGGTCAGAAAAAGGATAACGTCATCAGCGTACAAAGATATCTTATGTTCTTGCTCACCTATATGAATGCCAGCGAGGCCTTCATGGGCTCTAACAGCCATGGCGAGAGGTTCAATAGCTAGAGTAAATAGTATCGGTGAAAGTGGGCAGCCTTGTCGGGTTGAACGCTGCAAGTCAAATGGTTTTGAGACAACACTATTGGTCAGAATCTCTGCCACTGGGTTTGTATAAAGAACATGAATCCATCGAAGGAATACTTCTCCAAATCCGAATCGTGGTAACAATTTAAAAAGATATCCCCATTCTATTCTGTCAAATGCTTGCTGGGCGTCTAATGACAATCTGGGCGTCTAATGACAATGTTTTTTGGACCATTCTTACTTTCCATTGGAGGCATGGCTATCAGGATCAACATCTTTTTTATTTATTCACAAAAATACCTCAATACAAGACGTGAAGATGTTGATCATTTGAAAGATCACCAGCATCGTGGTCTGAGCGTGAGTTTGAGAGAGACAGAAGAGGTAGATTGATAGACAACATCAATGTGACCCTGACATCTTATCAATTTTTTGTTTTGGGGCCCTCAGTGAAACAGTTTGGGCACCCCTCCTGTACATTAAAAAGTTTAGGTTTACTCATTTAATGTTGAAAGTAATAAATATGTAACCTATGAGGAAGCAGACAGAGACAATTTTGTGAAATTAAAAGTGAAATTACAACACTTTATCACAAAATAACTTCAGAGATGGTTTAATCACAACAAGAAAAAGATCAGGAAGTTAAACATTAAATTCAAACTTCAGAACCAAAAGGATCTAATTCCTGATGGAAAATGTGTTTTATTCTCTCTATTACTGGTTCAGTTTCTCAAAAGGCAATGAAATTTAACTTATCGCCAGGGTAAGATACCTGGATCATATTTTAGAAATTCTATCTGGATAATCTGTGTGAAAACTACCCACAGAGTGAAGATTAAGTTTTATTAGAACACTGTTCACTGCTGTAAAAGCCTATGGTGGAGTTATAAAATTAATTGAGGCAATGAGTCACACATGAGCTTCTTTCTGGGAGAATGAGCACCCATTGGGTTTGCTGCTGATTTCTGAATGGAAGTTTAAGAGTTGATGCACCTGTTTCTCATGTCACCGTTTCCTTGGATCCTTAACGTTGGTGCTTCCTGGTGTTTTTAAAGTATTTATGAATTTTAAACCTTAGGGGTGGGAGAAAAAATGGATTCACATAAGTATTGGGATTTTTGGTGTGACGATTTTTAAATAGAATTTTTTGTTCAAATTTAAATGGTTCATTTTAGTATGTGTTATTAAGTCACTTTTAAATGCAATCCAGGCTTTTGAAGAGAGCATAAACAGATGGTTAAAATATATTGCTGAATAAATCCTAAAAAACAGACTCACATGTGATGTGTATTTTTCCTGATGTAGTCTGAAGGCATCATCATTGTTCATCTTTTTCGCTGGTGTTAAAAAAGTTAACTAATGATTGCAAAAATCAGCAATATTGTAGAATTGCAATTTAAAGGATAAGTTCGGTTTCTACAGCTTTTACATTGTTTATAGAATGAAGTAGAACAATATACTCACCCAGAAGGCTTTCCTGATCCAAACAGTGCTTCGGGAGATATTTAGATCCAAAATCGAGCGGCGGACATCCGAATAATGGTAGCACACAGGGCATGTACAGCACCGCTCCTAAAACTGCATTAATCGTCCAAAAACTCATTAGTTTCACCAATATTTCATCATGGTTCGCTCACACTACTCCTCCATTACAGTCTGTGTCGCTCCAGACATGTCTTTGTGGCTGTGCTGACCTCTGAGCTGAAGAAGAAGAACGTTTGCCTCCACGCATACGCAGTACTCTCTGGAGAGCTGTTCTTGTCTTTGCCTCCGCGTCCTCGTTTCAGTGAGCTCCTCATCTGTAAACTCTGGCTCGAAACTGTAAGGACACCCATCATATTCAAAGTTCTCCTCCACAACATCTTCATCCGATCGATATTCGTCCATTTTACACAAAACTGGAAGAAGAAAGTCGTTGAGTAGCCGGCGGTCTTCCCTTAAAACAATGAGCCGTACTGCGCATGCGCGGAGGCAAACATTCTTCTTCTTCAGTTCAGAGGTCAGTACAGTCACAAAAACATGTCTGGAGCGACACAGACTGTAATGGGGGAGTAGTGTGAGCGAACCATGATGAAATATTGGTGAAACTAATGAGTTTTTGGATGATTAATGCAGTTTTAGGAATGGTGCTATACATGCCCCGTGTGCTACCATTATACGGATGTCTGCTGCTCGATTTTGGATCTAAATATCTCCCGAAGCACAGTTTGGATCAGGAAAGCCTTCTGGGTGAGTATATTGTTCTACTTCATTCTATAAACAATGTGAAAGCTGTAGAAACCGAACTTATCCTTTAAATCGAATCGGCACCTAAAAGTCATAAAAACTCAAATCGTGAGAAAAGCCCCAGCCCTATTGAGCCTGGGTAAATGTTAGCATGTGACTCTTGACGATCAGTAGAGGACAAGCTATTTCATATTTTTCCGTTGTTTTTTGTTTCAGTATTCTTGGTCCCAAGAGGAGGAAGTCCGCTGTTTTTGGTGAAACTGTGCCTTTACTTTGGATTAAAGGAAGTCACAACCACAAGTTTGGTTGGTATGTTTGTTTTTTGATTTGGGTACTGTGACTCACAGACTATGTCCACACAGAAATGGGAAATAGTTTGTTTTTTTTTTCCTCTGTTTATTGCCTTGTAATTATGTCTGTAATATGCTTTTTTATTCTGTGCTAAAGCAAATGAATGCCATGATTTAACTAGAAGGCATATTAAGTAAATATTTCTCCTTTTATATTCCAATTTGAGACCAACCTGATGATCTTGGTCAAACTCTGTAATTAAAAACTTTATGGGTAATCTTGTTAGTATCAGCAACTGTTACAACCACAGAAACAAGCAGTCATGGGTTACTGGTTAACATTGTCACCTATGGAAAAGAAACACCAGGCCCCTTTATGAATGTAGGTCGTTTTTTTTCATTAGAGCTGAACGATATGGACAAAATTTCATATCTAGATATTCATGCCAGTGAGGCAGTGAGGGAGCGACAGAAGCAACACTTAAGAAAGCAACAATTTCACAACATTCCTGCTAGGGCTGGGTATCGATTCGATTTGATATTACAAGGTCTCAAATCGAATCAATTCACGATTCAATTTGATATTTATTCAGTCTGGGATATCTAAGTTAAAATAGTGCTGTAAATTTAAAAAGTGACCTTTTGACCTGGTACATCATTAAAAATTGTTTTAACATGAAGAACTAAACCCAAAGCAGTTACATTAATCATATTTTAATGATATGCATTAATGCATATTCTGCATATTACTTGTTTTTTTTTTCCCAACTCATATTTTCCTTTGTACTTGTTAAATCTAAAATACTGTACATCCAAACATCAGCTTTTAAACTTGCCAGTGGTGTCCATATAGTGCTTCCACCATGTTTGTTTGCAGTAACATCTCATGAGATCTTGTTCAGTAGAAAACAGCGCTCAACGCTGATCACACGAGACTAGCAAGGTTGATACCACAAGCTGCTTCTCTGCACATCCAAAGAAGAAAAAACTAGCCAAGTTAAAAAATCGATCCTTTGATTTTATGGATCAATTATGAACCAGTTAAAGGATAATCGATTTAAATTGATTAAATCGTTTTTTTAACCCAGCCCTAATCCCTGCAACTCTTGAAAACAGTGAGAATGTTGCATGTGTGACATCAGCCTGAGGGGAGGTCAGCAGAGTGTGTGATGTCCCAACGGCCAACCAATTCCAGGCAGTAGGGACCGTGATCAAAGTTTCTATCATTCAGTTGTCATTAGTTTAATTGAATTGAATCTAGTTGTATTTGATAGGGCAGATACACTTAAACATAGATTCAGTTAAAGACGTGGAGCTGGGGCCTGTACTACAAAGCTGGATTAAGTCATCCAGGATAACTCTGCGACATCTCGCTAAACTTCACCAGATCTCTGTCATCCAGATCTGCTGTACTACGAGGCTCGTTATCAACTCGATAAGTGAATCCGGCTGGGATCTGTGCGCGCACACATAAAATGGGCGTGGTTAGCGGCCCTGGAGCATTTTCCACAATGGAGAAGAGAGCAGCCTACTTCACGGCGGAGGAGCAGCAAATAATCCTGCAAAAGTATGAGGAGTACCGCAGTATTATCCAGGCCAGGAGCAACACAGTGAAAAACATGGCCCTACATTTTCCAGAAACACAACTCGCTGAAAATGTAATAAAGAACTCATCCACATTAAACCAAAATTATGTAATTAAGTAGTCTATTAAATGGTGATGTATAATCATTTTTATGTATTTTAAATGTAATTTAATTAGCCTAAATGTAATATTTCATTACACTTTTATTGTACTTTGCATCTAAAATAACATTTGTCCCACTGTCATGATTCACCGCTATTGGACAGTGTAAAACATTTCCTCTTTTTTGTTAATAAAAATAATAAATGGACAGTGTTGATAACACTGGGATAAATCTATGAATGAAATTAAACGTAAATTAGATATTTAAAAATATTTGTTCCAGCAAAATTCTGTCCCTCAGTTTCATGGTGTTACTACCAAAATTTGGAGATCATATTACATGAGACAACATTTAAGGTATGATGATTACTTATGTAATTGTAATTGAACTTTAAACCAAAATTATTGTTACTTGACTTTATCCATAATAAAGTTCGGTACAATTATCAGCATGTGTTGTCTTTTATTAGAAGTAAACATCCTCGGATCAAACGTTATCACTGACATTGAGAAATAATGTCAATCAAGCGGATTACTTCGGTCACGAAAAAAACGCTCCCGACGAAGCGCTCCTCTTACAATTCGCGCACCGACATTAACCGATTCTGGCAGAAATGGGCAAGCCATTTTCCAAGACAGCAAATTGGTGACTGTGCGGTCTTTTATGCCTGCCCGAGAGAACTGATTGGTCAGCGGGCGGTCTGTCACACCCCGTGAGCTCTTATCCTGGAACTTAACCTGCTCCAGACCAGGTTTGGCGTTCAGCGTCAGTTACCGGGGCAACGTGTCTGGATAAAAAGAGATCCACATTCGTAGTGCGGAAAACCCGAAACTTATCCAGGAAGTTATCTCTCTAAGAGCTAATCCAGCTTCGTAGTACAGGCCCCTGATGTGCTGCACATAGATTCTATAGCAATGGCTAATTTACAAGTCTTGTCTCGAGCTGAGCTTTTGAGTGAACAGTTATAAAAGTACATTTGAGATTTAGAAATAGAGCAGTACACATGAAAATACAATAACTGTATCAAACATGACAAGACAATGGTTTTAATTAACCCTTACAAGAAAGCAATATAGGGAAACAACAATCTAAAAATGACTTGTTTTCAACCAGTACTTGACCGTTTTGTCAGAAGATGATAGATTTTTGGTTAATTTTATTTCTTTTGGGTTATATATTCGAGAGTTTACAGCCTTTATTGTACAGCATTGTATGGACGGTCCTTAGACAATCCCACTCGGCGCATGATGCTGCCTGTTACGTACTTTGAGGAGGGATATGAGCGAGCCCTCCTAAGTTGGACTTTACTATGGAGTAAAGAGAGGGGAAAAGTTAAGGATGAAACAGTGAAAGTCAAGGCACAAGATCTAAACAAGTTATTTTTTCTGCACTGGAGGGGCCGAGATGTTTCTGGTCACACTTTCTCTGACCAACTAAAGGACTTAAAATTTTGTGAAGTGTTCCTTTTCAATAAAATGGCTGTTGACCAGGAGGACTAACTTATTAGACAGATGTATTGTTGATGGATTTAATCTTGACAGCACTGTTAACTCCATTTGTAATACATTGTGTTTGGCTGTTTTGACTTGTTTTGAGAGGGGGAGAACCCACAGCATTGATTTAGATGCTAAACTAGACATTTTTGATAATACTGTACCTCTGTTGCCCTTTAAAGCTACAAATCTCATACCAGCACTTGATCATTTCTAGCTGAGGCATTGTAAGGTACCCTACTGTTTGACCTCCATGTTGATTTACATTTGCACTCTTGCTTACTGGTCAGGGGTCCTTGTTGTTCTCCTCTAACAGAAACATTGACCACAGACAGCAGGTTTCCAGATCCGTGGCCTTAAATCGATGTGTGCAGCAGGAGCAGAGAGGTTCACACCCAGCTCTACCGCACAACAATTGATTAGTGCAGCGCTGTGATGTGCCAAATTCAGTTTGACATCAGGAATCATGTGAACAGCACTCAGACGGCTGCTCATGTGGACAGAACAACGGTTAATTACAGCTGGAAAATAGGCCTGGGCCTAAATGAGGATTGGATAGAAGCAGTGATTTTTTTTAGGAACTTTTGGAGGCATGGGTAAACCTAACCATTTATACTCAGAGTGGCTATGAGTCTGTTAAAGTGCTAAGTCAGAATGTTTATGGCATGTATATATACTATGCTTAAATTGTATTCTTTTTACAAAAACTAAAAACAAATGTTCTTTATGCTTATTGGCTGTCAAAGAAAAAATCAGTGATCCAACATTTGGGAATTGAAAATCAATTCTAACAACTCCCTCAAGGAATCAATATCATTATTCTATTGCTTAACACTTCCTGCCTTACAAAACTGATATATCATACTCTCAGTAGAGGCAGTCAGCAGAACGCACAACAAATATGTCAAAAATCATGGCAGACATATGGGCAGCAGTGGTCAAAATTGTGTCTCGGTTTTGGTGCTTCTAAAAACCTATGTAGGCCAACTTCTGCCCAATCGGAAAATTGGAAAGAATAAGATGGATAAGTGGAACTGGTAATGTCATTGGTATCAGTAAAATCTTATGAATGCTAATCCCCATATGTCATACAGATCACAATCCAGAGGAAATTGTTGGATTGGGACTTTGAAAATAGTTCAAATATTTTAATAGTGAGCTAAGATTAAATCCATTTTTAACACCATGTAAAAATGGAATCATCTTGCCAAACTTTTGTGGAGATGGATTTTATGATCACAGCTTTTAGATTAAAATTTTGAATTATTGGGACTTTAGTGTGGAATGAGACCATGGCTTAGTGTTTTATTAATAAAATTCTTTGGTGCCTCTGGTCATGTGCTTGAAAGCTTTTTTAGTTTGTGAACAGTTTAACTCAAAACTAATGAATCCAGTAATTTTTAAAAGGACATATCAAAATTGTGAGATAGTATGGACTGTTCAGTACATATTACTAGTCTGTCTGTATAACAGCCCATTGAAAGTGCTTGGGAATTTGTAGACCCTTTCAAAGAAGCATATCTGGCAGGTGATTGGAAGATTGTTCTGTCAGTTACATTTATTATGGGCTAATCAGATTTTTTATTAGGCTGGTTCTACTGCAGAGGACTGAATGTGAACAACTTCTTGAAACAAACTCTTACTAAAACACTTACAGCGAATAGCATCAGTGCTATTCTCTGTACAAGCACTCACTTGTTGTTATCTTGCTCCCACCTCTTCCTGCTCCAAAGGACTCTGGTTGGACAATCCCACTTTGGGTGGCTCACAATCAATGTAGATTGGAGCTTGTCAAGATTGATCTGTCCAAATCAGGCTGATCCATCCGCATGGTTAAGGAGATAGGACAGTTTCCCACATTTTTGTCAAAAACTCAGGAAGGTCTAAAAACCTCAGAAAATGTTGCCTTAAAGCTAAGGTCTACAATCTGAAAACCAGTTTGGCTGCTGAGACAGATTTGAAAAATGCAGCCTGCCCCCCTTCACTCACCCCTCCGTGTTCCAAGATCCCGCCCCCCAGCTCGTGTCGCCTCCTAACAACACACCCCCTCCGATAGAGCAAGAAGCCGGCCGGCAGAAAATATTCATTGGTGTTGAAGATAAATGAGATTTCTCATAGCTGAAAGTAACAAACACGACAGTCATCCCCCTTGTAACACACAGCGGTAGCCATTTCAATTGGAACGGCGGCAAAGCGGGTCTGGCCTGGCCACTGTTAGCTGATCAGAGCAGAACCGATTGTGGGCGAGGATTTGCGTTTCTCGGCGTGTCTTCGCCAGCTCAGTTTACAATGCTAACGATGAGTGGCTAACTTATGCTAAGATCTATTGACAGAGCCTACCCGCTCCAACCAACAACGTTCAGTCATTAGCCAGTATAGGCACAGACTAACCAGAGTTATTCAGCAGACATCTCCCACTGTAGTAAACAAAGTTATTACATGTTCAACAGAAATTCGTCTGTCTCAGCGTTTTCAGTCCCAAATCATTCTGCAGCTTTTTCCACCGGTCGTACAATTATCCAGTGTTGAGTCTCTGTTGGGACCTGTATTGCTCATATTTCTTCCTTTCTTCAGCCTTTTCCTTGAAACTTTTACGTTTCCTTCCCTTCCATGTGGAGGGTAACAGAAGTGGCCTCCCGGTTTCGGTGCTGGTCTTCTCCAGCTCCATAACGCTTCAGTAGCTGTGCAGCTCGCTGCTCACCGGTATGTGAGGGAGGTAGTGGGGAGGAGGCGGGACTATGCGGAGCAGGGGAGACAGGGGATTGGATGGACTCACGGACCAATCCGAACCGCCGTCAACTATTATGCTGCTTTGCAGTGGATATACTGAATGGATTTTTTTCATTCTTTTTGGTCTTTATATTGCGTAGATCAGACCATAGGACCATAATGGCCTTATAAACGGTGTTATTAAGATGTACCAAGCTTCCAAATCGTAGACCATATCTTCAAAAGATAAACAGCATAGAGAACCGATGGATGATGAAACCAAGCAGGTGGTGAGATATGCAAAGTGTCCCCAATTCAACACCAGTTAAAGTGTGAATACGACACTGTTTAACACTGATAAAGTGATCATGCCAAACTCCCCTCTCATTAATATTTGACCAATGTCAGCAGACAAACAATAATATCTAATTAGGATGATATAAAATTCATTCATTCAGTGGTAATGTTTTTCATTTTGGGAAAAGTAGAAATTTGAGGAATAAGAGGTGTATGCCCGGCAGCATCCATATGATGATAGTGTGGAATTTGGTGGGATTTGTACTGCTGCAATTTGCCAGATATGTGACAAGCAATTAACAAGTGTCCTTAAGAGAAATGTCTTTGAATGATAAAGGTACAAAATGCAGTGTCGCCTGGGAGGGGCACGTATATCTACCTCATGTAAGATCTTGTTATATGTAAATACTCTTGTATTTGACCAAGCTACTTAAGGTGAAGATTTTTTTGTTTGGTCTGAGCTCACCTTCAGTTTGTCTTGTTTATTTGGATTGTAATGATTAATTAGCTTAAAGTAGGTTTGGAATTTTCATTTAGTGTTTGGAGCTACTAACATGTTTTGCAAGACTGTAGCTTCTTCTCAAAGCTGTTCAGTGGGCTGTGTTAATATTATTTAAGACTATTCCAGTCCTTTGTGTGAACAAAACTCACTGTAGTTAATTTCTGGGGAAACACTTGGCGAAAGCACAGCTCATTAAAATGAGTGTGTCCCATATTTCAGATTGTAAGTGTGAAATAACCAGAACAAACACTCCATAAAAACTTACACTAACACCACTTCAGTATAACAGAGCCAAGAGTACACTACATAATTAATCACACTCTACTGCCTCACACTCCATGATGGCTGATGCTGCCAAGTGGTTTTATACAACAATAAAGAGGGAGGATGATGATGATGTATTTTAATTGATACCAAGACTGCTTTATCTTTGATTTGCATTATTAACACTGGCTAATAATTTTCAGGTTACAAGACTTTTTTCAGCATTCTGCATTTTTAATAGCCTGACATGGCAGATAGACAAGTTGATAGGCCTATATGAAATCCAATTTTTTAGTTTACCAGTCCACTTGAGCAATATCTCAAGAGAGTTTGGGGAGGGTAAACATTTCCAAAAAAAATATTCTTTAGGTGAATAGATGATTTATTTGTCAATCATATTCATCATAGGCCAATCAGATATTGTAATAGCTTGTGAGCAAGATCAGTTATCAGAGGGAATATATCAAATTCTAATGGAATGTTGGTCATGGCACAATGATGAAGTGATTACATTTGCTGGCAATCCAAATACACATAGTGATCCAGAACATTGTGAGATAGGGCAATTTTCCACATTTTGATAATAGCTTGTCTAATAATGTCAGTAATGCCTCAGCAAAGAGTAGTGGTATCAGACCTCTTATAGTTTATATTCTGTTGGGTTGAAAGCCAATTGTGATTGGCTGGTGACCAGTCTGGGGTGTTAACTCCCGCTTTCACCATTTCAGCTGGATAGGCTGCAGCACCTGTGCAACTATAGGGAGGAGAAAGCAGCAAAGTGAATGTAGATGGATGGTAACCTGACAAACCAGATGATCAGTTCAACATATTTTACTTGTCCGTATGGGAAAGAGTCCATAGAAAGTGCTTGGGAGGGCTGAACCTTCCAGAAAAAAATCTGGCAGGTGATTGGACAATCGTTCCATCAGTCACACTCATTACAGGCCAATCTGATAATTTAGTATATGCTACTGTCATAGCTTCAAGGACATGAAGCCACTTTGTATGACAAACTCCATGCATAACATATCAGAAGTGGAGAAAAATATCCTTTCTATGGTGAAATTTGTAGTGGTATTTGTTTTTTATTTAATAAACAAGTAGCTACAGTCCAGTTTTGACAAAAGTTAAGGTGTTTAAGCTATTAGCATCTTTGCTAACCTCAGTACAATCTTATTACTACCTCTTCCTGCTTTGAAGGCCGCTGATTGGCCACTGATTGTGCCACAGCTTACAGTGGTTGTAGATCAGAGCTCGGAAAGATGGATCTGCTTGGTTACAAACATTGAATCAGGGCTGTACCAAACTTTTTAAAAAATGTTATATGCCTCTTACTGTGTTTTGAATGTCTCCTCAACACAATAGAGTACCTCTGTACACAAAATCTAAAGTCTGTAGCATCAGGAAGTCTACCTGATGCATTTAGGGGCCGTGTGCACAAGACCTAAAATGGTCAAATCTGATAAGTTTTGATTGCGTTTCGACCTCCTGTTTACATGGAAACGGTACCTGGAGTGCTGAAATCTGCAAACTTTTGAAACCAGGCTCCAGAGTGGAGAGTTTTCAATACGCTCTCCATGCAGCACCGTGTAAACCCACATCAGAGCTTTTCAGGGTGAATGCTGACGTCATCGCATGCGCATACCAGGAACAACAACAGCTTCCGCCATCTACCAAGTAACATGTGTGCCGCTTACCGTGCTCCACTTGTGCGTCCACTCGCCATGTTATTTGTGAAGTTTTTCTTCTTCATACGTGTATTGTCGCAGCGTTGCTTCTCTGCAAACCTACATCGACATTTACTGAACCGGCATGCATACTGCAGCGGTTTCATTCTTTGCATTTTAAGTCAGAGAGGTTCTGTGGTAATTTAGTCTAAAAGGGACATCCTACCCACAAAAAGACTGGTACCATAGTACAGAGCAAAAAAAGAGTGAAAGAAGAGCCATTGACAACATGGTGCCAAGTAGCGCTGAACTTACAAATAGCAGAGTGGGCGTTGTTGGAGAAGGAAAAGAGCATTTCAGACGGACTAAGAATAGAAGTAGATTGAGGGTACTCAGTATGTGTAAAGTAGCATGTGTATTGAACTTTATTGATTGTGAACATAGTCAAGCAGTCATCAAAACTGAACATATGAACCAGAGTTATTACAAAATATGGCCTCCTTGACAGCTGAGTTTAATTCTATCATTTTACAGTAATGTTGAGAGAAGGGTGAGTGTCACCAGCTATTCATTGCATCTTAAATTGTTGAATTTCAAACTTTTCCCTGTATTCTTATAGTTAATTGTTTTCTATAGACAGTCATTTATTTTATTTTTTTTAAAAAGGATTGGCATGTCTTGTGAGCTGAGCTGATTTTAACTAAGTTTTGATACTGACATTCATTCCCTGTTTGCTCTAAACTTCACTTTCTATAAGCTACAAACTTTATCAGAGCAAACAAAGTATAATCCCGGTTGTTGCTTCTGCTGCATCACTCTTGACAAGAAAAAAAGTGACTGTGACTTCTTCCCATACTGCTGCGTACAGCTTGGGCAATTAAAATCATAATGGCAGATTTTTTCGACGACAAACTAATGAGCTCGACTCCTCTGAGTGAAAATGTCATTAGAAGTCCTGATGGGGCTTCTTCTGCGAGAAACAAAACAAACTGTCAGCTGCTTCATGCGAGATGTGTCGCTTCTGAGACGACAGATCGACACACAATCGTTATTTGATTAATTCTGTTTGTTTACACAAAGATACAAAGACACGTCTCCCCCCACTGTGATACATGTCGGATACAATGAGATGTATAATTGGACGCTGGCTGTGAAAACAGAAAGGGAGTTGATGGCATCCTGGTCTTGAATGATGAATTGTGAAAAGAGGAAAGCGGAGGATTATGCTGCTTGTAAAATATTTTTTCCTGTTAGTTTTCATTACACGCTCTTTAGAACAATGACAGCTTTAGGTGCCACGCAGCCAAACAGTTTTTGAAGAAGTCTCCCTCCTCCGCTCCTCCCTTAAGCCCTCCTCTGCCTCTCCTCCTCCATCTCCTCCTCAGGGGATGAGGATCATTGGAGGGGGAAGATTTCATCATCGGGCCCTGTCAGGATCTATTCCAGCTTTGGTGTGTCCTCCTGAGATCTGTGCTCTGTGCCTGGGCTGATGATGATCCAGGCTCTACACCTTCCTCTCCCAGCGGAGCACATCAATCACCTCCACTCCTCTAACACCACCACAGCAAGAGGGGAGGGGGACGATGGGGAGGAGGTGGAGGGTGGGGAAGACTTTGCCTTAACTTTTAGTCATAATGGAGGAGAGTGAGGGAAAAAAGTTGAGGGTTGGCTGGAGCTGTCATCTCTGCTTCTGTACTGTCAGCAGGAACAAAGGCAAAAACTGGAGGATGATCTAATGGTGGTACCAGCAAAATGAAAATGGAGTTAAACTGTGGATTAACATTGTTAAAACGGAAATATATATGTATATAAAATGAAAACAAAAAAGGAGTGAAACTGTGGATGAGCATTGTTAAAACGGAAAAATATATACATTAAAAAATGAAAATAAAAATGGGGTTAAACTGTGGATTAGCATTGTTAAAACTGAAAAATGTAAAAAAAAAAAAAAAAAAGACTTCCTTCTGCAATCTGCATGTCTTAAAGGGATAATTTAGGATTCTGTGCATATCACGAGCAGAAACACAAGCCACAGTGGCTGTTGGGAACAAAAGGAAATCTGATTTAAATAATGAATTTAATTTATGGTAAACCGAATTAAGGAAAGAATATTCATTTAAATAATCTGTTGCTATGAATTTTCTTGCCAGCCTAATTGTTAATATTTCAGTTGACATTTATTTCAATTAATTTCTAAAAGGTAAAAGGACAATTTTTTTGTTTGTTTATAATAACAAATTGACTAAGTTAATTTTCACCGTTCTGCCTTCCCTATGTACCCGTGCCGCTGCCTGCTTCAGGTTATTTAATGGGATTAGTGACACCTGGCTAGAGGATTAAGAATGGGAGTGTAAAAGTTTGTTGACTGCAAAGAGCAGATCAGCTGAGGATAGTAACTTTTTTATGTAGTTTAATCTGTAAAGTGACAATTGTTAATTCTTTTTTTGTAAATAAACCTTGGAAGTGACACTGGATCCTCGGCTGCCTTTTGTTTGGACCGTGTGTATTAGACCCACTCAACAGTGGTTTTTGGAAGCTTGAAGCCACTAGAGTGACAGAGATCAGTTCTACATCTGTACAGAAACGGTCAGCATGGAAGCTAGAGCTACACATGACTGCAAATACTTCTCAATATAACTGACAAAGTCTTAACCCTTTAACTCCCAGCTCAACTGTTTGGCAGAGGTCATTAATTTCAGGAATATTTAATGTGTTAAGTAAACATTACACTTTTGTTTCTTTAAATGTTTTATGATGCAGAAAAACTGCCAAAAAAAACCAACAAAACAAAAGAACCGATATTTTGTTTGTTGGATTTAAAGGTTTAAAAAGCTTAAAGCTACTATTATTTTTGTTTTCAAAAATATTCTTGGTGTTTGTCAAACTCAACATAATCTATTTTGAGTTATTTTTGCATTTTTATAAGACATTTCTGCCTTTTGTTAATGATTCGGTACCAAATTTTGTGCATTTTTGTGTCATCACACCAAGTGGCTTTTAAAACCTTGCAGTCCCCCCCCCCCAAAAAAAAAAACTGTTTTTTGGTTTGTTTCTGGTTTCCTTTGTTCCCTGAAGTGTCAATCTGGTCAAACCATGATTTCATTTGTTCTACTTCTTAAACATCACTGAATTTAATGATGACCTCTGCCAAACAATTGAGCTGGTAGTTCAAGGGTTACGTAAAAATAAACATGATTGCACACAATATCTTTTGTTTTGACTTAAACTTTCTTTTTTACTTGCAAGCCAAACTTTTATTAACTTCACATCTACAGACTCACTTTTCGTTTGCCAAGTACACTAATGGGGCATTTCCATGAGTTTCTGCTCTGTTTTTAACTCAGGGGTCTTGGTTTTCCAATAGAGACTGTACCCAGTACATGGCACCATTTCTTTTATCACTTCCAGCAGGGTTCCAATTGAGCTGAGCCAAAACCAAAGGTGACATGGAGATACTGCTGACCCCTGAATAGAGAGAGTCACTGTGAGTCTGGTGTATTGACGTAAATGTGTCGAGCTCAGTTTAGCCCCTCAACAACAGTGTGTGTTTATCAAGTTAAATGATTATCAACCTCATGGCTTGTGTCTCTTTAAAATAAACAATTAATATGAGCTTAATGCTAACGTTGAAGATAAACTATCAACCATAACTTCTGGTCTTCCTGGTAGTTTATAAAACAGTGAGTCTGGATGTACAGGTATTTCGTTCATTACAGTATGAGGCTCTGTATGATGAGAGAAGCTGGTGCCGAGGCACATATACATAAAGGGGAGGATCATCTGTTTCGCTCACGTCAGCCATGTCTCATGTCCATAAAAATAGCTCATGTTGTCATTATTGTGTCGCTCAGTGAAGCCACACACTCATATATTTTATGTTTATGATTAGCTGACATTATTCCAACTGTAGCCTTTTTCACTTATCTAACTGTTCAGTACTGCAGGTGATGGCTCTGCTGAAGGTGGAGATGGCCCTGCTGCTGCCTCAGAATCGTCTGTCAGCTGCACCTCGAGTAGAAAATTCTCTGTGGTCCTGTCTTCCTTGACCCCCTGTGCCATGTTGCTGCTCCTCTCCCCCAGGCTGATAAACGGGTTGAGGAAGGACAATACACTTCTTGAAGCTCATAAAGAGAATGCCAAGAGTGTGCAAAGCAGTAATCAGACCAAAGGGTGGTTACTTTGAAGAAACTAGAATAAAAGACATGTTTTCATTTATTTCACACTTTCTTGTTAAGTACATAATATTCCACACATGTTCATTCATAGTTTTGATACCTTCAGTGAGAATCTACAATGTAAATAGTGATGAAAATAAAGAAAAACACATTGAATGTGAAGATGCGTCCAAACTTTTGGCCTGTACTGTACATCCCCAAAACCCTTCCACATTGTCTAGCATACACCAGCTGCAAAATATACATACATACACCCACACACATACACCTCCACATGACATTGTTTGGCTGTCGCAGCACAGCAACACACAACATCGCCTGAAAAGTACAAATTTTTCAACTTTGGCGACCGATGAGACCTGGTCATGTGTCAAAATCGACCAAGTAGTACGACCAGGTCGTATCTGTCGCACTATGTGAGGGCTGGTTGTGCCTCCTCCTAGGTGTACAATGACTTTGCATGGAAAGAGGTAGCCCTGAGGCCTGTATCACGAAGTGCGGTCAACTTATCCCCGATAACTCACATCTATCCAGGATTGAGTAACCGCAACAATGGCAATAAGGATAACCGATAGCACGATGCAAGTTATCAACACGGTAACTCAACCCAGGATTGCAGGATTGTCTTATCAAGAGCCGTGAATGCACACGTATAAGGGGAGGGCTCAGAGCCAGCTGACCAATCACAATCATGAGCGGAGAACACGCTGAGAAGCGCCGGGAATGCACTGACAGAGCCCCATATTTCACATGTGAAGAGCAGTGTCTGATAATGTTAAAACGTTAGGATGAAAAAGCCTGTATAATGGAGAAAGGAAACACTGTAGCAGCTGTCAATCATAGACAAAATGCGTGGCGGACTGTGAAAATGCGCAAATTACTCATCATTGGCTAAATCTGACACTCATGAATCTCATGAAGCAATATACTGTGAAAGTGTTGCAAGTCTGATAATTATCACCCCATTCCCTCAGATGTAATCCCTCTGTAGTGAGGAGGTCGTGGGGGCAGATAAAAAATAAATACAAAAACATAACTGCATCTGGTAGGTTTGTCTGTTTCATGTCATATCAGCTGCATTTAAGATTTAAGTCATCGCCTCAATTAAATCATAAAAACACACCGATCTGAAGTCTGACCCAAATTAACAATTTAAAATCAGCAAGAAAAAAAATCCCTCAAACACATGAATAAAGAGCAGGAATGACATGATGGACATGATGGAACAATGTGCTGTTTCATATAAGAATTACATCCCTTTTATTTGTCAAGCACTTTATGGTGCATTCAAATGTATGAAAGGGGCTAAAGAAGTGAAGTTTATTGAGCAGGGTGATGCAAAATGAGCGGGACAGTTCGTGCACTGCTCCTGCGGGTCACACGGGAATAAACGGCTCCAAAATATCACAGGTATAGATGATTCCAGGCTGTGAGAACTGGTATGTCTCCTATCACGTCGTCAGATTGATCTGGTGGGTCAAATCGGTATTGTGACACTCCTTTTCATCTTCATGCTCGTCTCAAGAGTTGTGCGCCTCCTTCTACTGGGTTCAGGAGAAGAGGGCAGGCCATTGATTTCGCTGGATCAGATTCAACCCCAAACTTATCCTGCTCCGGAGCAGGTTAGCCGTTCAGAATATGTCACCATGGTTATCTACTCCGATAACAAATGAACCAGCTTCGTGCTATGGATAAATCAGGGTTAACCCTGAAGTTACCTCGCTAAGACATTAATCCTGCTTCGTGATGTAGGCCTCAGCTCACGTTGGGTGTGAACACATCTTTATTTTTAATCCAGTATAACAACATGAGCCAACTGTTTACACTCCTGTTTCAACATCCCTCAGCAGTTTCCTCCATTTTTAATAAATATTCAAAGTATACAACTGACATCTTTGGGACAAAAAGCATCTATTTTTGTAGTTTGGCAGTGGTTGTTTCCTCATGTGAAGATGCAGACTGTAGCTGGACTGCACTGCAGGAGGACGGACACATAGGTGCGCCATGTACCAAAGAGGTGCCCAAAAAAGCATCTTGGTGGTGGAAAAGGAAATTAGTGTCAAGAAATAAGATTCTGCATGCTGTCACCTTATGCTGTTCAACATTGAAGGTGGCTCCTTGTGCAGTTCTATGTAGCTCTAGCTTCTGTGCTGACTGTTTCTGTACAGACCCAGAGCTACATGCTTCATACACCTCCACTTTAAAAGTCTTGAACTATACCTTAAAGTTTGGCTAGATCTAATAATTCTACAATTTAATAGAATCACTGACTGTATGTTTATTCCATAGTTGACCTTTAATCATGTTTTTGTTTTTACATTAGCCCTGAAAGACTTAAAATGGCGATTTACTGTTAGTTTGTAAAATTTCACACATCCAATCACACACCACTTCTTCTGCTGAAGACTGTGAGGACTCGGAACAAACTCCAGCTGTCTTTTTTAGTCAAGGCAAATCCTCTGACACTCATTTAAAAATGTCATCGAGCAGGTAATCATTTTTCTGTATATACCTCACCTGTTGTCATTTTGGCCTCTTGCCTAATGAAGACTTAGTATTTCTGAAGAGTTGCATTTTTCACAGTAATAAAATTTTATGAGTTTTTAATCAAGGGCACGGGCGTGTGCCAGGGGGCGAAATGTCTTCAAATGTGCTTTGTCAATATGAAGATGACTTGCAATAAGTTTTAAATTGATCATGATACTAATAAATACTCTACAACTACTCCATGATTAAACAAACCAACCTGAGTTGGTCTGATTCTGTTTGTCAGGCCTCTCAGATTTTAATGTCTGTCCAGCCATAACCTGCATCATCTAGTAGGTCAATCAGACATATCTTTATGCTGTAAACATGTAGCAGTGTTCATTTTGACAGCACTTTTTAACTTAGTTTTAGTATTTTGCCCAAAATATATTTCAGTTTTAGTTGTAATATAGTCATCTTAGTTGTTTAAATCTAGTTACAGTTGATGAAATTTGACAACTTTTTAGTTGAGGAAATCTATTGTAAGTTTAGTCCACTAAAATATAAAGCCTAAAATGTAAGGCCTTTTTTTGTTTCCTTGAAATTCTGAAGTCATGTTTTACATTTGGACCTCACCACCATGAAGCTAAGGCAGCTGTGAATGGATGTCCCTCTTAACTCATCAAAACCTTTCTACACAACCAAAGTAACTGTGATTCCTGACTTGTCTCTACTTTCTACATGACAAAATATGGTTGGAATGGATTTAGTCTCTGTCAAACATTTTAGTCTTGTTTTTATTCATTTGTTGATGAAAGCATTTTAGTTTGGTTTTTGTTAATGTACTCTTGTTTATTTAGTAACTGCCTAGTTTTCGTTAGGGGAAAAGGTCGTGACGAAAACTATGACAAAAATTATTAGTCAACAAAATGAATATTGGAGTGAAGTCAGTGTGCTGGTGGAGCAGACAAGTCGTCAGAAATGATGAGCATGTGTTGCCCAAACTTGACCTGACAGGGAAATGTAAGCGTGATTGTTGGAGCGGGAATTCAAACCTCTGGCCTAGCGATTCAACAGGCACTGACCATCCTGGGATGTAAATATGTGTGCTCTATGTTTCCTAAATGTACGTCTTCTTGTTTGAGAGTCTGTGAATACTACTTTCCCATTGGGACAATAAAGTTATCTAACTATCTTCTGAACATATACACTACATTGGCACTCGCCTGCCTTGACTCACATATGAACTTAAGTGACATCCCATTCCTAATCCATAGTGTTCAATATGACGTGGGTCCACCCTTTGCAGCTATAACAGCTTCAACTCTTCCGGCTGTCCAGAAGGCTGTCCACAAGGTTTAGGAGTGTATATGGGAATTTTTGACCATTCTTCCAGAAGCGCATTTGTGACGTCACACACTGATGTTAGACGAGAAGACCTGGCTCTCAGTCTCCGCTCTAATTCATCCCAAAGGTGTTCAATTGGGTTGAGGTCAGGACTCTGTGCAGGCCAGCCAAGTTCATTTACATCTTTATGGACCTGCTTTCTGCACTGGTGCATGGTCATGTTGGAAGAGGCCAGCTCCAAACTGTTCCCACAAAGTTCGGAGCATGGAATTGTCCAAAATGTCTTGATACGCTGAAGCATTCAGAGTTCCTTTCACTGGAACTAAGGGGCCAAGCCCAGCTCCTGAAAAACACCCCCACAGCATAATCCCCCTCCACCAAACTTTACACTTGGCACAGTGCAGTCCGACAAGTATCGCTCTTCTGGCAACCGCCAAACACAGACTCATCCATCAGATTGTCAGATGGAGAAGTGCGATTCGTCACTCCAGAGAACGCGTCTCCACTGCTCTAGAGTCCAGTGGCGGCGTGCTTTACACCGCTGCATCTGACGCTTTGCATTGCACTTGGTGATGTGAGGCTTGGATGCAGCTGCTCGGCCATGAAAACCCATCCATGATGCTCTCTGCAGACTGCTCTTGAGCTAATCTGAAGGCTACATGAGGTTTGGAAGTCTGTAGCGATTGACTCTGCAGAAAGTTGGCAACCTCTTCACACTATGCGCCTCAGCATCTGCTGACCCCACTCCGTCAGGTTTACGTGGCCTACCACTTCATGGCTGAGTTGCTGTTGTTCCCAAACTCTTCCACATTTTTAAAATGCAGCTGACAGCTGACTGTGGAATATTTAGGAGCGAGGAAATTTCACGACTGGATTTGTTGCACAGGTGGCATCCTGTCACAGTTCCACTCTGGAATTCACTGAGCTCCTGAGAGCGACCCATTCTTTCACAAATGTTTGTAAAAGCAGTCTGCATGCCGAGCTGCTTGATTTTATACACGTGTGGACATCGAAGTGAGTGGAACTCCTGATTCTGATTATTTGTATGGGCGAGCGAATACTTTTGGCAATATAGTGTAAGTGAAAACCTCAACACATGCAGATCAAAGCACAACTCAAAACAGCCCTAAAACAACTTCACTTTGTTTCCTATATTACTTTTGACAATACACTTTTCTCGACATCTGGTGTGTTTGGATTTTTGACAACTTGAGGCATTTAAAGATGTGATATTGGTCTCTTAAAGCTATTTTACACTAAGATTAAGGAAAAGTACAGTGAAGTTAAGAGCTCTAAAAGCTGCAGTTCAACTTTTTGCATTCTCTGACATGAACAAGGGCACAAAAGTCTGATGTTTGCTGACGTGACACAACTTTTCACTTAAATGCTATTCTAAATATTTCATCTAAAAGTCAGCATGATAGAGAATGAAAATGACTGCATTTTCTCTTTTTTCAGAGCTTAACTGAACAAAAACCCTTTTGCTTTGTGAACAAAAACACATTGAAGTTGTTGGAAATTCCTGAAGCTGGGTGTTAAAAGCTGAAAACGACCAGTTTCTAAGAACCATAAAAAATAACGGTTATTTATCCCCGAGTGGATCAGAGAAGAAGAGATGTCAGAGTCAGTGTGTAAACGTGTTTGGAAGCAGCGTCTGTGTGAGTGTGGATGGTGTGGAAGCCAACAGAGATATAACCTTTGTTTATGAGTGCAGCCAGGTCTCCTGACAGAGTGTGTAAGTCAAGCGAGGCCGCCCCACTCGCACATCTGCTGGCGCGCATTAATCAAGCACCGGGGGAGGAGAGGAACGCCTCGACGCACCTCAGCAGGACTTTCTAACCAGAGGGGGGAAATGACCACAAGGTCATGTATCTCCACCTGAAACAAAAAGCGCAGCTACAACACGCTGCGCTGGTACGCCTCTCCATAAACGTCTACTTACTGTGAGGACTTTTTTTTTCTTTTTTAACATCAGTTCACATGGAGTCTTTTCACAGCGTGAGTTATTACCGTAATAACATCCAGGAGAGCGTCCTTCAGGGTGATTATAGCTGTGACAGTGATGCAGTAGATGTTAGGCGCAGATGGGGATTACCTCCTATTATGGCTGTTTTACAACTGCAAAAAAAAAACAGCAAAAAAAGAAAATAATAATAATAATCACGAGCATAGCAGAAACTCATTTTTATGATCCATGGCTTGAAAGTGTCTTAATAAACAATGAGAAAGAAGGAGTCATCAAAGAGAAGGCGCCTGTTTGTTATAAAAAAGCATTTTATTAAAACAAAATGCTTACTTACAAGGCCAGAGTAATAAGACTTGTGTTGGAAAAAGCAGTGTACCTTTACAAAAGGGGAGAAATATCCAAACACAGCCAGCTCGAGTACGACTACAGCTGCTGTGGCTTATTACAGTGTGCATGGATTCACTTTGTTACATTACCACAGGCCTGATGGAAGGACACACTAACAAATACAACAGCTCATGAAAAATGTGGAGATGTTTATAAAACTCAGGGGGAAGTACAAAAAAAAGAACATTAATTACTCACAGGATCACGGTATTTCTCATTTAACGGGGAGGAAACAATCTTTACAGATGTATGTGGAAAACAGCTGAAAAATGGATACAATTGATAAAAAAGGAAACTCATACAGCCGAAGATTTGACAGAAAAAATCCATGTCTTAAATAAAAAATGCGGACTAAAGTGATTCTGAAAATCTGTTACGTCCTTGTGACATCACACACAGTTCCTGTTTCATTACAAAAATAAATACAAGATGAAGAAGAGGAAGAGTGGACATGAAAAGATTCAGTCAGTCCAGATATAAACTATGAAGGAACCAATCAAAGCCTGTTTAAACAATGACATTCAAGGCTTTTGCTCCAGCTTGATATCCTCAGAAAACAACATCAATGTCCTTTTTTTTCCTTTTCTATCCGGTCATCCTCTCCTCCTCAGAGCCAGGGGTGCCACGCGGGGTCCATCCGGCACAGGTTGTCCAGGCTGTTGGCAGCAGCCACCAGTGTGTTCACTTTGCTCTCGCCTCCCTCAAACTGGGCCAGGTTATGGAGGCGGGTCATGATGGCTGTCACGGCCTTCTGCACCAATGAGACGAGCTGCTGGGAGTCCATGTTCTCTGGTTGGCCGGCCGGGGACAGCGGCATGGACGTGTCCTCCTGAGTCTTCTTGTGCCAGGCGATGATCTCGTCACGGAGGACGGCCTTCAGGATACCATCAACCTATAAGAGGAAAAGACATTTTTAACCGAAGAATTCACAGTAAAAAATAAAGTTGACACTCTATGAATTCATTACAAACACACTCAAGCAAGTTTATAATGTATTATAGTGCATTATAAACATGCTTATAATGTGTTTGTAATGACAAGCACTTGTGATTTTTCAGAATAAGAATCTGTACTAATGCCAAGTACATTTTCACACAAAAGGAATTTAACCCTCTGAATCCCAAGTAGTTCCTGGTTGTTTTTTCGCTTCTTTCACATTTGTACTCACTAGGGTCTCAGTTTTCTCCACAATATGAAGTCCAGCACCTCTTTAGATTCAGAAAAACCATGGCTATTGGCTGATGTAACTCAGTTATGTCTACATGCAGTGTAACAAAAATTACAAGCTAAAAATCATTTGAAAAAAGAAAAACGAAAAAAAAAAAAAAAAAGTCTAAATATTATATAATTCATATTGATTATAAAAAAAGTATTAATTTACAGCAGCCCTATTCAATTAGCTGCTCGTAAGCAGCCCTCGAGTGGCCCGAAATCAACGTGATTGGCAAGAAAAATAGAAAAAACTTTTACAAACACTGACAAGGTCTTACAAAAATTCCAACATTATTACAGTCATTGAATGCAACACGTTCTGAAAGACTGCAAGTTACTTTAAATGCAGCCTCAAAAATGACCAAAAAATTGTGTTTTTAATCTGCACTTTATGTTCATACACACCTTAATGCACCTTGTATTTACCTGTCAAATGTGATGTTATCTGTTCGGAGTGTAAAATTTAAAGAAACAGTATTTCAGCAGAAGTTTAGTTTTTGCTCTTTATTGAGTTTATGCCCTTTGGATGTGGAAGTAAATTAATAAACATCCAGTGTGTTTGTTATCTTTTAAGTGGTTAACTTTGCTCACTGTCTGCCAAAAATGTCCGGCCCAGCTCATGTCCTAAGTCTGAAAATCTGGCCCGACTGAATTTCTAATTGAATATCTCTGATTTACAGTCTCCACTGCAGATGCCATCTGTAAATCACTCTTTCCTTTGTTAAAAAAAAAGCAGTTTGCTGGGAAAAGTTTGCCCTCTAACAGGTTTTCATTGCACTGACAGAAGGTGCTGCTGCTGAGTGCTTATTAGTGCTGAACGGATTTGAGCAGGAAAATGAGCCTGCAAGACACTGCCATGGGACAAAAATTCAAAGATTTTTTGAACGGTGAATTCAGGAAGTATGTGAACCAATTAGGGCTTGTTGAATGTGGTGAGAATCGTAGATTTTTTTTACACAATTTAGCCAGAGAAAATGGTTAATTTTCTGCAAATTTTCAAAGAAGACATAAGAATTAAAGCGATGCTGATGAAATCTCATGAAATGCGCCAGTTTTCTTCTGTTTTTTTCGATATATTGCCGACGTTACTTGAAAATCGAACAATTACATCAGTGTTGTCCGTTTTCTGGGTTGGACAAATGCTTTGTATTGGTGGTATTTTGGTATTCTGATCCTGCCGGCGGGGTATCTAAGAGTTAACTAGGTAAATGGTACAAAACAGTCAACATACAATAAAATTGAAAACCCGGGGCAGGAGAAATAAAATAAAGCATAGAAATAGGTATAAAATAGTGCAAAACTGATTCGTGAAAAAAAAAGATACAGAGTATACAAAACATACTACAGGTGTAAAATCCAAGAATATATATACAAAAGGTGCGATGAAGGAGCTTTACATATGAGCACTGAACTGTTTAACAGTATAAATATAATATATACTGTTGTATGCATGCGTATAAGGTAATTTATGAAGCCTAATGATAATAATGATCGGTCATTTTTGGTCATAACCCTTTAGTGAATAAAAATCAAGGTTATAGAGATTACCAAAAGGTTATTTCTTTGTTTTTATTGCATGACTCACACAATAATGATGTAGGTTGTGTATAAAAAACAGCAGCTAACGGGCTTAAAAAACAGAAACAAACCAAACAAACAAAAATAATTAGAGGCCACTGACTTCAGACAAAAGTTGCAGCTCTTAAACCTTTGTCTAAAGTTGTCAAAAACATGTTTCCATGCCAGTCTTGTCGGCTGTCCTTCCTCAGCCATAAAAGAGTTCATGAATATAGAAAGCAATGACGCATAAAAAAACCTTTGTTATTATAAAATAGTTGCCATTACAAACATACACACAAAAGCTAGTTGTGAAGTCCAATTATGTCTGAGCCATTATCCTCAGGGAGATTTCTTTGTGTCATTAGCAGCTCATTATGGTGACACAAAACTGAAATGCAGGACCACGTAAAAAACGAGGAGCGACCACAACACCAGCAATCATCACCTCACTGGGTACACGCAGTTCTCCCCTGTTAGCTCTGCCGCTTTTATTTCTGCGTTTTTGTTGTTTTCTCTGGAAACCTCCCTTTTCCACACGGGCCACTCGGCCTTCGAAAGTTCACATGGTCCACTGTTTTGTTTATTTGGATCTGAGCTCTCCTGCTTTTCCTCCACATCAGTCAGACTTTAAGTATGAGTCAGAACTAAACATAGACACCACACGCCTGTCATTACTGCCCTGCTGCACATCCAGTGCACAGCCCTCAGGCTGCTCATGCTCTCACTGCTATGGTTTGGTTTTTCCTCAGAAAACTTCCTCTGCGGGTTTATGTAAGTCTATGTGGTAAAGAATTTAGCAGGGTTTTAAATCTGACAACAAAACTCTGCGTCAAAATATATCCACCCTCGCTACTACTGCCTGCCTCCTTCAACCTCACATTTCTCAATTTTCTTCTTCTGAATTTCTCTGAAGCATCAAGTCATCAGGGTCACTTTCAGCAAATGAACACATTTTGCAGAGTATTTCACAGTTATCTGACTCAATTCAGTCCAATATAATTCAGTTTAAATGTCTGGATATGGTTCTTACTGATCTAAACTCTGTGTGCTTTACAGGAAATTATTCTAATAATCAACACAAAAGAGGAATGTACCACATGTGAAAATGGTGTTTAAAACCAATAAATTCCAACATCACTTGATAGGGAAGACTGGAGTTTTGTTAAATCACTTTCTGAGTCTTTGGTTGACATTACGGTAACATAAAATGAAATGAAGCTCACAGAATTGAGCCTCCACACCCACCAGAGCACATCTACACCTGATAAATGATCAAAGTCACATGTTTGTGCTATGAATGGGGTATTTATCTGGTCTGAGCACTGAAAGGCAGCAGTATATAGGACTCATAACAGCAGGAAAACACTCACAAAGGCCCACCATGCATAAGCAAGTGTCTGCTCTGCTCTTCATGTCTGTCAATGGGGCATGCTTAAGACAAACGGAGTCTCTGTACTCAGTTCTCTGACAACTGAGGCTGATTCAAACTTTGATTATAGTCCTAAAAAGAGAAATCAGGCACTAAAGTCTCCATTAGCCAACACCAAAGTTACTGCATGAAATGTTTAGGAAATGTGACCAACATCACTCGTCCTGCAATATTTCTGTTACACGAGTACATTCACACAAAAGGAAATACCCTAAAGCCCTGTTGCATGACATTTAAATAGAATATTTGTGCAATAAAGAGGGTGCTTTCTATTTCATCTCAAAACAGCTTAAAAACATGTAGCTGTATCTTGATAAACCTGTGTCAGGTAAGATGCTCTACTTTGATGTTTTGACATAGCCTGACATGCCACACGGACAGTTTGATATTGGAAATACTTCACTAGTCAATCTGGGATGTCAGGCTATGCGAAAATGTTTTCAGGGGCAGAACCTTCAAAAACAACAGCAGCTTGTGATTGGACGATAGTTTGGCTTATCACACTCATCACAGTTCAATCCATATCAAGCAGCAATGCTATAACGTAGCATATGAAGCGGCTAAACGTAGCGGCCGTTAACTGTTGTTTGCCCTTGTTTGCTGTTAGCCAATAGCTTAACTACCTTAAGACTTTCGTTTCACATTAAATTCTACCACACAGAACCTTGTCAAAGACAATCCCTACGAAGTAAACCTATGAGGAGGGCATATTTCACCAAATATAACTGAGTAACCATGATGACCATAGGGCTAACCGACATTAGCCGCCATTATTTGTACTTCACTTCCTGTTGTCGCCCCCCTGCAGCTCCCACCTCTCTTCCCTGATTGGGCCATTAAGCATGTAGCCTAGTGAAACCGTTGGACAATGGAGACTAGCAAGACGGAGATGCAAGATTTCAGAATAAGGCAGGTCCGTCTGCTCTGCAAGGCTAGTTTTGACAGAAAATATGTCAGAAATGGCAGATATTAATTGAAAATCTTGTTAGTAACCTGTAAAAAGGCTATCACTAGAAAGTGGTACAAGTCTGAAACATGTACGCAAAATGAAAAAGAAGTTTAAAAATAGATAAAATTAAGATATGCTCCGTTTTTATACTGTAGAGTCTTTATTGAGAACACTACCTTAAAGTTTGGCTGAGCAAAGCATCGGGCCACAGCAATCATGGAGGCAGTGAGAGGCCCAGAGACGCCGATGGTCGTCAGGAACTCAGAGATGTTCGGTGTGAGGCGAAAGGGAACGGGACGATTGGCGTCCAGGTCTCCTGTGGCGTCATTGATGTCAAAGCGGAAGTAGGAGACGTTCAGCTTTCCGGTGTCCTGCATACAGAGATGAGAACAAAGTTAAAAATTAAGTAAGGAGACATTTAAATCAAGTTTTCACATCACCAGTTGTCAAATAAAGGCAAAGCATTGATGAATATTCTTTAATCCACTCGTCAAAGCCCTCTGAGAAAATAAGTCTTGCAGAGAGCAGCTGAGAGCAACAACACAAGCTCACAGCAACAAAATGGCTGCAGTTATTGATCTGTGTGCCCCAGACACGGTAACACTTCAAACTATCAGCAGCAGAACATCTATAATCCTCAATTCACTCCCACTCCCTGCTCGCTGACTTAAACATATACAGCCAAGTTTTCATCCATAAGCCTGCATTTATGTGCCAGAGGACTGCTACACAAGCAGCCATTCCAGGAAGATAAGCTCCCTCGTATGAAAAGGTGAGCGGCTCTGACAGCTTTATAGCAGAGCGTTTCATTCCAGCTCCTGTTCCCTCTCCTCCTCCTCCTCCTCCTCTGTCTCGCCTCTCTACTCCTCCTTTAATTCTCCCTCTCCCTCTCTCTCTCTCTCCTTCTGTCATTTGCTCCTACAGGCCCCATTGGAGAGCCTGGAGGCAGTGGGCTGAGACACCAGCAAACCCCCAGGAGGCTCCGATAAGCCCGCAGACAGTTGGCTGTGGAGCAAACACACAGAATGCTAAATCAGCACAGTAATGGCCGACGATGGCTTCATTTGGGGGCTGATGCTTCATAAGTGTTGTCTGATATGTAACTGTGGGGGGTGACTGCTGTTTGATTTATTTTCAGAACAGCAGGTTTAAAGTCTACCCTACAAGCAATTTTGCCTTTAATGAATACACTGAGAGGAAAGTGGGGGCTGAACAAAAGGGTCAAACATGGGAGCATGGTACAGCATTTAAGGGAAAATCATTTACCAAGGTTATTGGCTCAAAGACCATTTCAAGGTTCTTAGGGACAGATTGGATGTGTATTTGACTTTGTTAGCTTTACAATAACACTATGGAAAAGAATGGCCAAACAGAGCGGGCATGTCTCATTTTAACTGTAACCAAGGTATTAACACACTTTTAAAATGCATTTAAAGACTTTTTAAGACTATTGTAAGGTTTGAACAGGGGTAAAACAATATTATTTATTGCAAACAGTAATCAAAAAAGGTGATAAGGGTTGAAAATGGGAGAAAAAATTTTGGGACTTGTGGTAATCAATGGGAATTAACTGGGAATTTGAGAAAATGAAACAGACTGTATCAGAAAAACATTCTGTTTTGTCATAGACATCCATGTTACAACACACCATAAAAGCCAGCACATTTCAACAGATTTGGTTGTATGTAGAACTTCATCAAGTTTTCATTATTTTGTTGACCAAATAATTTCATTTTCACCTTCTATCGCCCACAGACTCTGATGTGTGGCTTCAATGGTCCGAGGTTCAAGAATCATTGGAGGAATTCACAGAGCATTAGGGGGCATGGCCTCAATGCCCTGCAGTAACATATTCTCAACTAAACTTGCAATAAATCTGGTTGCTTTAGTGAAGATTATTCAAACTTGGTTTCTACATTTAGAATCCCTGTTGAGGGCAAACCTTGAATTTTGTAAAAAAAGTATTTTCATTCATGCATACATTCATTTCTGTATTTAATCTCGAAATTCCATTGAGAGCGTGCTCTCATTTCCAATGGCGTCCAGAGTACATAAAAACAGTAATTCAAACAATCAATCAATTAATCTTTGCGCCAATTCACAACAAGTGTTATCTCAAGACACTTTACATAGAGCATAAAGCTCTTCATTTTATGGATACACATATATGCATAGATATATATATACTGTACATATAAAAATACACATAAACATATATATACAAATATATACATCTAACACCCAACTTGAATCCTTATAGCCAATTATAAATCCCTCCATCATGGCGACAAGAAAAGAACCTTCTGTTAAGCAGCAGGAAATCTTGAATGTGGATCCCAGTCTCATGATGAACAGCAAATCCACACGATGCTGTGTTGGATGCGAGGGCGAAGGAAGGGAGGTCATTCTAATGGATAGTTTCCAACTTTCCAAACTCTCGCAATTTGCAACCCTACGTGTGTTTTATCAAACTTAATATGTTCTACAGAGCTGTTCTGTCAAAATGAGACCACTGTTTTGCCAAAATATAACAAACTAGCATGCCAAACTTTACATTTTAGTGGCACTAAATGACAATCACTTGTCAACAGAATGGAAAAAGATGGCTTCAAATTTGGGAAATAGCTGCAAAACTCCTTTCTTTATCTTATTCTTACAAATCAATGTTTAAATATGTCAAAATCAACAGCTCACTTGAACCTCCAAATTAGCATCCTAGAACCTTGGTATTTACAACAGAATACAGCTCAGTTCAAAAGTATTTCAGCATTACCAAGAAATTCAGAATTACACAAAACTGGCTGTTGGAGTTGCGGTGTGTCATATAGAGCTCATAAGGACAGGTAACCTTTAAATGAGTAAGTACTGTGGTAAAAACACCACTCCCCAGCTCTTAATTAACTGTTATTTTTATTGCTGGCCAAGAGCTTTATTGCTCGCTTACTTTCAGGTTTGTATGGCCTCTGTCTTTCTGTGTATTTTATTTTACATTCACTGCATGTTCGAAGGCTTTTATGTGTTTAGATGTTTCACTTAGTTTTAGAGTGCTTTTCTTTGGGTAAATGTGTTCTGCTGCCTTTTAATTAAGCTATTTTCATTCACTCTGCAGTACAGAAGGTTGGCTGAGTAAGACTAATGGAGGTGAATCATTCCATATGTCCAGGAACTGTCCTCCTGAGTTTGTATTTTAATGTAATTAAAAGGTAAATCAATCGAGACTGATGTACTCTTAATTTTGTCAAGTCTTTACTCAGACCTAGTTTTCTGAAAACTGCAAGACCAGTCATTAAAATGTGATTAATTCCAGCAGCACCATTATTTAAATGTGGGTGTGGAATCTTTGGTAAGTTTTTAAAGACATCCAAAAGGAACACCTTGATCAAATTTGAAAGAAGTAAATGGAGGTCACAACCATCATGTTTGGGAAAATAATAGGACATGAACAGTCAGGCGTGCTTTCTAAATACTTCTCCCACAGCGGTAAAGTTCATGTGAGAAACGTTCTTGTTTTACATTTGTGCATACATAAAAAAATCTTTAACAGTTTTGAAAAGGTTGTACTGAATGATTGCTTCACCTACTTTTAAATACCTGTTGATCATGTTTAGTGCACTTTTTTGTGTACTGTTCTATATGTAGATTGGATAAAATGTTTATATTTCTTCATGAACATAAAGTATAAAAAAAAGTTTTGAAAAGTGTCAACAAGGATATCCAAGTACAATGTGCTCAGAGTCAAAGTGGAGTGACACACGAACATACATGATTTCATAGTTTTTGTGAATGGTGGAAACAGAAATGTATGTTAATGACTGATCTATAAAAACCTAAAATTTAGATATACACCTATAACAAGATGAGGAATTCAAAGATTTCTCTAATAAAATAAATCATTGCACACAAACACCTCAGACTTTAAATCTTTCCTTATCCATGTATAGAAACATATAAAAAAGAAAAAGAAAGTGGCCTTTTTAAATGAATCGATAAAAAAGAAATCTGAATCAAGACCTGATGGATGCTATAAAGTATCACAGAGCTTCATGTGTACCTGGCTGGAGGAAATTGAGGTCTCATTAAGGGCAGGTTGGGGCTCATGATGCTGTGATGTCCTGTCCTTGCACCCTCTCCCTCCCTCTGTGTGTTTGTGTGTGTGTGTGTGTGTGTACGCTCTCCGTACCGTAATCCTCCTGTGTCTAATGGGATCTGCCGAGTGGAACAGGCAGAGAGGGGGCTTAATACCACTGCTTAGCTGCCCGGAGGAACGCCTGTCAGCAAAGGCCGATTAGGATCAGAGGGGAGGGGTGGCCGACTGACACAATCATCTTTAATAATGACTTTAAGAAAAGCCGTCTGTGGACCCCGAGCAGCAGCCGAGTGCGTGTGGACAGAGATGCAGGCCGGCTCACACAAACACTGCCTCTTCAAATTGAAACGTCTTTGATAGCCGTTGAGCGGAGCGACTGAATATAACGCTCTGTCAAAACATTGACAGCGTCTGGCTGACTGATAGGAGCAGCGTGAATGTCATGGGGGAGAGCAGTAATTCATATGGCCTGATATGGAGAGGGTAATGGTGATCTCTTAATGCATCTATGAGAGTGTATATCTATTGAATTAGACGCTGCCAAACGGATCCCACTCGCCCTTGACAGCAGTCAGACATGTCTGTGTGTATTTGTGTGTGTGTCCTACCTGTGCGATCTGCAGCATCTCAGGGTTCAGCCGGTTAAGATGGAGCATGAACTCAGCCAGACCGATGAGGGCCAGCTGAATGGTGAACATCTTTCTGAAGGTCCAGTAGTTGGTGGCGTTGGGAAAGGTGTGGAGAGCCCACTCCTTCAGCATGCTGCGAGGGACCATGTTCCCCTGCACCTCCTTCAAGATGTCCCGCAGCACCTAGGAGAAAACAGGGAGACAGGAGCGGTCAACCACCAAGAGGCCGAAAACTCAAAACCCACTTTGGTTTCAAGATGATGGAGGAAGTCCTGAGATACTGAAGAGGGGTCACAAGATTCAAGTGGTGTGTATCATCTTTCATATTATGTTTAAATACATAAAGTGAGCTTAAGTTAGAGTGTATAAGTAAAATATATGCAAACACCTTATGTGTAAAATATCTAAGAAGAAACTTAATCTTGCAGCAATGATGTAGGGGTCTGTCGCCCTTCACAGAAACTTGTGTGTTTATCAGATTTTGTTTGTCCACTCAGTGCAACAGCCTACACATCGACATAACCTGTAATCTTTGTCTAGACTTTCTTATAACACATTACTTTGGAAAATAACTTATGTTTGGGCAGTTGTTTTTTTAATTACAGCGCCGAGTACTCTTAAAACATCTCTTTGGGAAACTCTGCTCTAAAAAAATATAAGTAATTTTCCAGCTTTTAAAAGAAATAAACAATAATCAGATTTTTGAATCAAACAATCTGAGAGCGCTTTAGAGATTTCAACATCACAGTATGATATTCAAAATTTGTCAAACTGGAATTTGATAACATGGGGCAAAGAGCTCTTAAAGCCTTCATTAAAAAGCAAATCACTGCTACTAATACATGCAAATGTGGTCTAATTAACCTTTTTTGTTTTGTCATTTTGATAGAGATGAGTGGTTATCAGCTGCCAGAAACAGCCATCATAATGTAACAATTTAAAAAAAATGTTAAAAAGATATACGTTTGAGCTTTTTTAGTCAACTTACAACTTTAAAGGGACTGTGAGGAGAATCTATTACCGGCGACATTAAGACTCTGCTACCCATGAGCACGCGCAGTGACTGTCGTAATGCTACATTCCAGTAACCTCGGAACTGGGAGTGACATCATCTCTGACTTATCAGCGTTCCAGTTGAAGTCGGAAAAAAACATGCAGATCCACCAGGCTATTGTTAGCTGTTGTTAGCACGCCCTGCGTTGTTGTTCACAAATATCACATAAAGAATGTGATTATCACTATGGCAGCATTTTTGTAAATATAAGTCTAACAATACGATGTATACAGCTGACCTAAAGCGACACACCCCAGTCAGAAGTGCAAATAAATTAATTATTACAGGAGCTAAATAACTGTTGACACTGGGGGCATCCATCTTCGATTGTCAACTCGGGGGTGGCGAGGTTTCACCGAGTTCCCAGTAGGAAATTCTGACTTTGGGGGGCGATCCAGTTGCAGTTTCCTACTCGGAACCCGGAAATTCCTACTTCTGACTACAACTGGAACGCACCAAAAGACGTGTGCAAACCAAAGCCTGTGTTTGTTGTGATGCAGCTCGGACCTTCCTCAGAACTCTGCATTGCTTTACAACTCCTTTTTTCAGCAACTTACAGGATGCAAAGCGACGAGGTAATGTATCTTTTTCTAGTGACGGAGCGGTAGTTTTTGATGTAGGACAACAAGCAATTTATGGAAAACTTATCGTAGCTTTGTAGCCGGCTATACAGCCGCTATATATACTTGCAACCCGGTGTTCTAAGACGTGTCCGAATAATATAAATTTGCTCTAGTTTTAATTGTCTTGTTTCCGAAGTTGAGTATCCAGGCCAGTCCAGCCCTGTCTGACCCGACCGGAAGGCTAAGTGATAGCATTTATAGATAACCTATTTTGATGCTATAAAACTCATCTTAAAGTGTGTTATTGGAACAGGCATATATCTAAAAGGTAGACTTTTTTGCAATTACTTAGAAACTCCTCACAGTCCCTTTAAATAAAACTGGGCAAGAGAAAAAACTTAGAATTGCAACATTTGGTAGGTCAATTACTACTGTACATTATATTTGCAATGTATTCAACCTGGATAAAGACTGATATAACTTTTCTTTGCAAAAGTTTCCATGGTATATTTCCTGTTGTGATATGCAGCAGCACAGTTTCTGAAGTTTCTGACAAATAACCAGCGGCATTCACAGAAAATGCAATGTCAAGTGTACAACTACAGTGTATTAAGGAACACATATATAAGATGGCTGAAGAATACATATTTATATTATCGTCTAATTTTCAACATCACTACATTTAATATCACTTAAAATGTCTAAAAAGTGGAATGTCATAAAACTGGAAAAGGCAATTTACTAAGCTTATATGAAGATGACAATTTGGAAACATGGTATTTGCAGGGCAGTGAGAATTGCTCAAATGACCAGCACATGGTTACGCAGTGCGACTGCTAAACTCAAACAAATGCTGGGATGCATATAAACAGAGCATTTAAGAAGTAGTGTGCCCTGCCTCTGTTATGTGTGTTTGTCTCTTCCTATAATCGTCTTAGTACCTGGTGGCTGGCCTGTGTGCCTCTGGCCTGCACCGTGGCCAGACGATCGTAATATCTGGAAATGGGGTTGTCATGTTCGATGCCCTTCTTGGCGCAGCGTTGTTTGTAAATTTCCACCAGCGACAGAGATGAAGGGTTGTCCTCCACCAGCCGCATCTGAGGCGACACCGCCACCACTCGGGGCACTGCAGAGAGAGGGGGAGGGGGAGGGGAGGAGGGAGAAATGACGGTACGCAGGTGGAGAGAGGCAGGACCAGAGGGGAGCGAACAAGAGAGGAAGAAAAGAGAAAAAAGTGGTAAACAACTAGGTAAATAAACACAAACTGCTAACATATGGCTGCACTTTGGAAGTAAACAGTCCCCGTCTTACCACAGTGTAAACCACACATCTAAACCTACAACTAAAATACCCTCGAGTTGGGAAACAGCCGCAGTGAGGGCATGCCATTGCTTGACACCAGACAGGGTCACAAGAGGTGAAAGGCTGCACGTGGGTCTCCCAGTGCAGCAGTCTAAACATTTACATAGAAAGGCAGCCAAAATCAAATCAATAGTAGCCAGTCCAATGAGGAGGAAATGGGTTGGAAGGGACTGTCGAAATCCCCGTCCATATTTCCCCTTAAACAAACCAATCAAGTGCATAAATGGAGAGTGGGCAAACATCTGGGCAGAGGCAAACCACAAGGGGCTGACAGGGGAGGAAATTACGCATGAAAGGGAATTGAAATTGTGTGGCTATGTGTGTGTAAGGGACCTAGACAGAAAGAAAAGAGGGGATTCAGAGCCAATTATTCTCACTGTGATGCAAAAGCAGAGGAGACAGAACAGATCTCTGGCAAAGAGACATCATAAAAGGTGGTGACATTTTTCAATACTGAAATATGTATTGATAACTGAATGTTTAATGTTCAGAGAAATTAAAATGTACTTTAAATAACATATTTTAGGTTGTGTCATTTGCAGTTCAAATCCATTTATAAGCCCCTTTTGACAAGGTGAATAATTCCTTGTCATTTTCTTCATAGGGGAATAAATGTAGTTGTGATCTTGATTTAACATGTTAGATAATGCTGTGCTTGGCTGTTGGGACAACTGCATAAATAACTATTCCGTATAATACAGAAGAGCAAATGTGACCCTATATGTGGCTTCTTTTACTATATTGCCTTGAAAGATAGCCTGATTAAAGCATAATTTCTATTTTACAAACAAACTAGTTGTTATAAGTTGCAGGTATGCCTGAATCAAACAGACTTTTATTGAGTGGAAAATGTTATAATATTTAAAAAATGGATGAAAGTTTTGACAAAAGTGTGAGGAAGCATTTTGATTTAAAAGTATGAAAAAAAATTGTTTGATACCAAAAAGTAAACAAGAAGTAATCTGTGTGTTTAGCAAAACAGTCCATAAACTGTTGTAGTACAGTCTTAAAACATCCTTGTACTAATGTACTGCAACATAAAGTACTTCAGTAAAACTATAACAAAGATGAGCTACAATAACAATGATATTACAGAACTGCCACGCTTGAGTTTCCATTACACTGTTGGATTTTTTAATGTATGAATGATCCCTGTACTATGTTATGAAGCTTATGCTGTAAGCTGTAGTTCATTCCAGTCAGAGCTATCAATTAAAAGCCCCGTTTCCACCAAGTGGTCCCGTATGGATCGGCACTGTTTGACTCAGGCCTGATTAGTGAAGCCTGATCCTGTTTGTGTTTCCACAGCCAATCAAACCCTACTTGGCAGGCGGCAATGCCGATAGCATGACGTCATAGCAGCGCGACACCGTGTAACCGGCTATAAAATACAACAAAGAAGAAAATGCGTCACAGAAGGCAAAGAGCAACGATGGAAGACATCCAGCAATTCTTCTTTTTTGTGATCAGCATGAGGCTTTTTTTTACGAAGCACAACCAAGCTTTGTTTCAGAGAAGGTTGTGTGCCGCGAGAGTTATCTTCACGAATATGAGTAGAGATTTAAACATGGCGGGGTTATGCATTGTCCGGCTGTCGCATGGGAAGTGACGTCTCCTTCGACCAATAAACAGACTGCAGTGTTTCTAGCTCCTCCTTCTGGGGTTGGCCCGGTATGCTTGGCACCCCAACAGAAGGGTCCAAAAAGCAAGACGGTACGGTTCGCTTTGAGGGGTCTTGTCCCGGTTTTGGGCTATGGAAACGCCACAAAAAGTGAGCCATACCGAGACGAACCGGACTGAACCCTCTGGTGGAAAGAGAGCTATTGATTCTGTCCATTCCATTTGAGCTGTAAATTCCCCGGGAAACATTTAAAAAAAGTCAAAAAAAAAAAATAGCCCCATTCACGCTGGTATTTAAAGCAATACTATTCACACCATTTTGACTTTGGACAATGCCGATATTGGAATAGTTCTGTGTCCAGAGGTGGTATCAGAAGAGTAGAGAGGGTCTGGTGAGAGGGGAGCATGCACACCGTGGGGGAAAGAGTAGTGTTGTGTGCGTTTGGCTGTGTACAAATATCACGTTTCGAAGTCTTGGGTTGGACAGATGTTGGAGCTTTATTGCTGCAAGTTTGGGTAGGAATGGCTTAATAGTCTTTTCTGAGTAAGTTGTTCTGAAATTTTTACAAAAATGCTGGTCATAAATCAGATTGAAAAAAGTCAATGTCACTTTAAAGGACTTTGCATATGCTCTTTATCGTCCTCGCCCTATCACTCGCAATATGCAGCACGGAAACAAATTGTTTACTTATTAGGCTAATACATGCTGCAGTTGAAACGTACTGATGAACTGTTCAAACATGATTCCTACTGAGATACTGTACAGCACATAAAAGTTGCGTGCTTCAGCAAACAAAAAGTGAAACCAGCCATGACAGAAGCACTGCACCTAAATTCTGGTTATCAAAATAAAAGCAGTCAAGTGACTCAGGGATATATAAGCTCTTATAATGTAAGTGAATAAAGCATATTGAAATAATGCTAAATGCTGTATCAAACTTGTACGACAGAATGAAAAAAAACCTGGCTGTGAAGTTATAAGGGATTTTATTTCCTTTGCAGCTTTGACCAAAAATTTCAGATCAAATATGAAAAACATGAAAATCTGTCTAATCCAAGGATAACTGCTGTCCCTCTGAACACAAAATAAAGCATGCTTTATTTTCAGCATGCCATAATTTCACATTTGAGACTTTTTAACACTTTCAAAAGGCCTTCATTTTCAACCTTTAAAACTTTTTTGGACTCAGTGGGTCCTCTGTGCTCTCCAGTTGACAGCCCCAAGAGGACTTTTTCCTGTTATTAGCCAAAACAGTGATAATTACAATCTGTTTGACTCCTGTGGAATAACACTCTTTTGCATAAAACCACCAACTTGTTTCCCTCTGAACATACCTGTGAAAAAGAGATGTCTCTTGGTGGTCTCTTTCCTCTTCTCCAAACACGGGTTAAGGAGGCGGAGAAGCTGCAGGACCCTCTCCTCCCTCCGCGACTCAGTTAGACAGGCGTCATTCATCACCAGGTAGGGATAGATCTTGCCATTATGGCCACGGATGTATAAACGACGGGCTGCTGTGTTGTGTTTCTGAACAATTTCCACCCTGGGCATGAACCTGGACAGAGAGATTTAGATGATAATAGACAGACAGACAGACAGATAATTAGACAAGATGGATGAAGTACTTATTAATCCCCTTTGAAATATGAAATTTAGGAGAGGGAGAGGGACAAACCTTCAACTGTCTACTGTGTAATTTCAAATGATTACTTTTTCCATTACTGATTTGAGATATTTAATCAATCTCAGAGACAGTTCCCTGGTATTAGCCTCATGATTGGTGTTATAAACCCTTTTTATACACGGCCAAAACATATCAGTACAGGGAGAGTCTTTTACCTTGCAATCTTGATGTAATAGTGTGTAGGTTTGGGCATCAAGAACTCCCCTGGAATCTCAACTTCAGCCGTCTGCGCGGAGAAGTTGCTGAGGAAGCGACACTTCTCTTCGATGAGGAAGAACTTTGGCAGCTGCTTAGTCTTGGCCTCCAAAATCTTGATCCACTTTTTCAGCTTGGAGATCAGATTATGGAGCTTCATGGAGCCTGGAACGCTGAAGTCAAAGTCTGGTGGGAAGAGAGAGTCGCTCTTGTCAGACCTATTATCATTTCATGCTCTTTTTATTCACTGATCGGAGTCTTAACTTACAATTGGTTATTTTCATAAGCTTGCAACAATTATTGTTATTGTTTTCTTCCTAAATGAGGATAAGACATTAGCATGTGCTGGCTGAATTGATGGAGTATAGGTCAATAGTTCAGTCTCCTCCACTTGGTTTTTGTCTGTAAAATTATTTTTTCATGCTTATTTATGCAAAACAGAGAGATGGCATCTGAGAGGTTTGGTTTTAATTTGACATTAGAAAAGGGTAAAATGCTACAGTTGACAGCTCTTTTGTACACGTGGCTCTTTAGTGATGTGTACTTCATTAGCAGAGTACAGAAGAGAAGGCATGAAGAAATGCACTATACCCACCATAAGGGAAGTGAACTACACATTAACATGAGTGTTTGCTTTAAACATTCAAAAGAAACTGTCTGGCTCTAGAGCATACCAGTGTGATTACTTTTTGCTTTTTCCTGAACAAGTTTAAAATGTGGTTGCATTGGTGGAGCAGGCACAACATCAATACAACAGCTTCACCATCCATCGTGTCAGCAGTATGGCACAGCCACTGTGCTATTGTGGCTTCATTTTGTACAGCTGCAGGAGGTAGTGAGACATTTTCTATTCTGTTAATACAACTGTTGCAATAATTCTTTATGCTTTTGGATACCATCTTGGTTAAAATGAAGATAGGCTGCATTATATACATGACTGTAGGTGACCACCTGTCAGTGTTCATAATGTTCTGCCTGAACGGTGTGTATCCCATCAGTGGTCACGACCAGCTGGTTTTTCAGTAAGAGGGGCTCAGTTGACTGTAAACGGCAAGTGCCCAAATGGGGATTTCGAGTCGCCAAGTGAATACTACTGACAAGCTGAAAAGCCTTGATTTAGGTGTTAGCATGTTATCCTTTAACCTCCTAAATCAACTTTCCTTAAAACGCCCTTCAGCAAGACACTAAACCCCTGAACTGATCCAGTGGAGCTGCTCTTAGTCCCCCACAGTACCTAATGGAGACATATTGTCCAGCTCCCAGGTGTGTTTCTGCATGTGTACATGACCTTAACCTTTCCTGTAGCTGTATGGTCCCTCACCTGGGCTATAAATAGGTTTCTGAGTAAGGTTATGTCTGGTGCAAACACAAACCACTGAAAAGACTTGACTGGAATCGTGGCTAAGCATCAATGTCTACAATTGCCACACAGTTAAAGTAGAAAGAAGTATAAGAAAAAATGTTGAGATTGGATTTGTGGTAATGTGACTGTTGGAAACCTTATCTCTTAAAGGGTAAAGATGTTTTTGTCAAGATTTAAGTCACAGTGACCTTGTTGTAGCTCCAAAATGTATTGAGCTTATGTTTGATTAAGAGCTGACATTTGTGTAAAGTTTGGAGTAAATCCACAAAAGTGGGCGTGGAACTAAATTCACAGGAAAGGGATGAACACGAAGACAAGAGATCTCTACCTTCAAATCCTCATCCTTGAGTCGAGGTGGACAAAACATTTGAGGAAAATCCCTGAAAGCATTGTTGTGGATGAACATAAGTCATAGCTATTGCATCTTCATTTTAATCTAGGCAGCAATAACATCCATTTTGACCATAAAATGTTCATTCTTGAGTCAGTGTAACATAAAAAGAAAGTTGAAAAAAAAATATCTCACAGTATTAAGACATCAAAATTAAAAGCAAGGGGCTGAGCAACAGGCCCACTGACCTCTAACCTCCAAACTTAGACAATTTCAGCCTTGAATGAGAGAAGACAACTGAACAAAGTGGACCAATAACCCTGTTGTAGTTTGCATAAAAGTCTAGTTTACTTATTTTTGAGTCAGAACAGACATTTGCTGGAAGTTCAAAGAGAACTTCAGAAGGTGAGGCAAAACCAGGTGTGCCTCAAATTTATCAGGTGTTACTGGTAAAAAAAATAGTCTGAACACCACTGCCCCTTAGGGTATAGAATACAAGAGCAAGAGATGAATGTTTGGCCCTCTGACCAACAAAATCTTTACATTCAATTCTTGGATCAGAGTGAACATCTGTGCTAAGACTAAAAAAAAATACTGGTAAGAGGCTGAATGGACATCCCATAAAAAAGTCAAGTTTGAAAACAGAAAAAAACAGGACTTAAAAGTAATCAGAGGATTCATGTTTAGAGGGATATTGTCAGACGAACTTCAAAATCCCATTTTAGCCACAAATTGTTAAGGATAATTAGAGTAAGATCTGGGTGTGTACTTAAGTGTTATTAACCTGCTAGCATGAACTGAAAGAACCTTGTTTTTTTCACAATGATGACTTCGGGCAGAGCAGCTACACAAACTTACATCCCGGAAAAGTCTTCTCTAAACATTGTGCCGGCCGCTCTGCGCCCTGCTGGAGGGAGAACTTCACGGCTAAGTTATTCATGGCAGGCCCACAGCACAAGGAGAACTGTTCGCTCTATCGACTTAAAACCCCCCAGTGGAGGCTGGGAGCTGATTAAATTAGAGCTACAGAAATTAGAGTCTTAAAGTATTAAATTCCTGTTTCAAGGCACAACTCATATTGCACATAACATACAGTGATGAGCTGCAGCAATAACGACAGGACGAGGGGGGAAGTAAGCCAGGCGAGGTTTTCCATTTTAGACGAAAGCCCCCAGGAAAACACGAACACTAACACACACACACACCTTCCACTCCTATTTCAGAACGCCCTGTTTGAGCAGCCTCTTATAATGAATCCATGAAACTGCAAGGCCTTGCCATTTCAGACCCGTTCAATCTCCCCCAGAGTGAGACCTCCTAATACTTTAAATAAGCCCTTTAAAACAGCCAATGTTCTTTTCAGAGTGGCCCTATTTTACCATCCGTCTGCCTGCAATTCACCTGCCTCGATAGCACAGGGGAAAATTGAAACAGTCCCGAGGAATTGCAGCACGACAACAATTCAGAGCTGTAAAAGTGTATAATACTTACAAATAGAAAAGACAGCAATTTGCTCCACTCTCCATCAACGCAATATAGTAGTATAATTTTATCGTTATTGAATATCACATACATTATATTTGTTTAAATCTGGAGACAGCTGTATGTATGACCCTTGTTGCACTTTTCAACAAATCAAGTGACACCTTAATATACTATATCTATATAACTGAAAAAACAAGGATTTAGACTTCTTAAAATGACTTTCCACCAATATTCTACTTGTTTAGACAGCTTTCAGATGTTGGTATATCATGCAAATACGACACTTGCTCATTATGTCATCGTGACTGACATACTGATGTTAAACATTATAAAAACACCTGTTTGCTACCTCAACTTCTCTTCATCTATTCTGTTTTTATCGAACTATTCCTTGTCTTTGGAAAGTCTGTTTTTTATGAAAATCTCTCCTCTAAACAGGAGTTCCTGACCTCTTTCCCTTGAAGCCCCCCTGGGACTCAAAAAGAAAAAAAGGATCCACTGCTGTGCAATATAAACGTAAATTTGTTTTTTTTTAATCAATGAAGTCAGATAAAATGGGAATACACACACACTTTGGTGCAAAGACCTCAAAGGAAGTATGACTATCATTGTTTAAGTTGGTATATACAAACCAGCTTTTCAATCTAAAAGCTGACAGAGGTGCACACACACACACACACACACCCTATCAATTTTTTGCCCAGGCCTTATTAAGGGTGTCCCGTTTTCAAGTTAATAAAAACAAAAACATTAATACACTTAAAAACACAATCCCTTTGAATAGTTTAATGCAACTTCAAGTTTTTCTGAAGGAATTATGATTTAGGCCGATATTACAGTCCCCTGGGGAAACACTACTTCTTGTAAGTCATGCTGATCTTTTCCTATATATGCACACATTCATCCCTAATGATTGATTATTGCATAATTGCAGTTATGTAAATTAATTTTGGGGGGGTTTTAACTTAGTTCCTTAAATATTTTACAATATCAAATTGGTACATTCTTTTGAGGTACCACCAGGGAACATGGTTGTAAGTGCAACACTGCTTGTTAGACCAGAGGAGAGTTATTTTGAATCCCTCTGCACTCATCTTTGACCCTTACACTGTCAGCAGGGAAGGGAGAAGGATGCTGGGAGAGGGAGTATGCTGTGAAGAGTAGCCATCCTGCTCTCTGACCTGTGTGTGGAAACCCAGGTAGGTATTCTGCTCCAACAAACCGCAGCAGCGGCTCTGCACTGCTGCACCAAATGATGGATCCAGACTCAGGAGGAGGGCCACCTCTGTGTATAGAGCCATCATTTCCTCATGACTCAGTGTGGGGTTGTATGACTGTGTGTGCTGGCATGAAGTCCACTTTATTGGATTGGTTGGGTGAACTTTCAAGCATTTCAGAAGTCTGCACAGCGGTGTGTTCGGAGGTTAGAGCGCTTTCTGGCTGGAGACTTTCTAGCGTGTGACTGTCAACTGACTGAGGGCACATAGGTGCTAAGCCAAATTGCCATACAGAATTGTATTGAGTTACATTAAGCTGTGCTAAATGCCATTTTGGCATGACAAATGTGTGTTGAAAAGGCACAAAATTGTAGTGCCTGAAAACTTGTGAATATTTTTCAGAATGCTCTTCTGTCAAAACTCTTTGGAACAGATCCACGGCTAAAACAGTAACTCATGCAAATAGCAGTCGCCATAATTGGATTTGAATGCCTCCCTGCTGCCAAATGTTATATGTGCACACATAAACCCATATTTTCCGGCCCACAAACCCTGTGAAAGCGAGTGAGCCACTAACGTGGTGTGGGGAATGGGAGCTTGGCTGCTCAGCAGCTCTGTAAACCCTGTTTGTTCCGCTCTGGAAGTCTTGTGTGGTTTGGGTCTCTGTCGGCCCTGCTCCCACATCGCCGTAGGGACAGCTGGGTGGCAATGGTCGGCGGGCACCCTGCGAGGCAGAAGCCCTGGTGACGCCTGGGTGCGTGATCACAGCTGGCACTGCAACATCTGGTGAAATTCATCAGCACTCGCCCCGAGTCTCGCTTGCTTTGTTTGTGTTGTTCAATCAGTCAGAGCGAGCGCTGTTCTTGTGCTTTTGCTTTCAATCACACCTGCCTCAAGTTTCATCTCAAGCTCATATTCCTTGATGCTTTCTGGTAGCTTGTTTCCTCTCTAATCATTAAAGCTTATGTCCATTGCTTTCTCAAATTACAGCCAAGCCCACCTTTAAATGAGGTGATCGATTTATCTTTATCATGTCTTTCACATTCACTCTGTCCTTCTCCTCCTCTCACCCCGGGCCGAACACATTAGCTCTATTGGCGACTCTGAGGCACAGTGGAGGGGAAAAGCTGGGGAGTGACTGAAGTGCTGGGACGGGGAGGAGGAGGATGGAGAGAGGAGTTGTGATGAGTAATAAAAAATAGAGACCTGATAGTTCATGGTAAGTTTCATTCAGTGAACCTGTACTGTATGTTCAGTCAATGGGAGTAAAAACAAGTCAGCAAAGATTTTCTGTGGGAGCTGCAGACAGACGTTGTTTAAACTGAATCCAACAAACTGTGGTTCACCCCCTTGTGCAATGCATGAAAACAGACACGTGGCTCCCAGAACAAGAGAATGATTGTTTCAGAGGAAGAACGTCTCAGAGGCGGGGACAGCTAAACCAGACCTGCACCTATCTGCCTCGAGTCTCCAGCTTGTGTTTAAATGTGAACCCAGATCAAAATGGCCAAGGGCTTTGTCCTGGTCAGCATACAAGAGGACTTCAGAGAAGTTTTGCTTGAAAACGTTTTTATCTTAATCTTGGGATGGAGCAGGTAGATAAAAGTAAGCTGTCAATTATAATGTACTAGTTTTTTGCTATTTCTGTTAAAGCTTTACTGTTGAGCCACTGATTATCCTATCTAAAATATTCTAAATGTGAATGGTAATAACAGGTATACACTAGAAAGTAAAGTTAACAATCTGCCATGGCTGAAAATGTTTAACTTGAGTAATAAATCTGTTTGTTACTGTGTTGTGAAAGCTAAATGTTGTTTGGATTTCCTGATTAAATGACATGCATCAGTAACAATCAGAATGTGAACCCAATAGGTTGAAAAGAGCTTTTTAAAAGACACTCTTTTGCCGTAATAAAGAAACTCCTTTTCCAAGAAAAAGGCCAAAAATACTTGAAATGGGTGGTCCCACCTCACTTCCATTTGACCCTTGGAACAGTTCATTTGCAGTGACACTGCAATCAACCCTGCGACTGACAAACAGGACAATGAGAGTTAATGCATCACACTGCTGTAGTATATCAGCAGTTTCTGTGAGTGAGGCAAGCTAGAGCCAAAATCTGTAACACACACTGTATTGGTTAGTTATTGTCTGCTGTCCATTACCTGCTCTCGAGCTATTTCTTGTAGAATAGTTGATTATCAGTTAGGTTCAGTCAGTAATTTTCTTATAACTTCATATCACGTTAAAAGCTCTTCTCTTCTAGTTTTGCTTCAAGGAATGGATGGACATTTTTTTCTAAGTGATTCATCAATAAGTCAGAAATAAATAATCGATAAATGGACCAGTTATTAAAAAATGATTGGGTGCAGTCTTCTCTGTCACCAGAAATAAGAAAATGTCTCACAATAAGAATTATTCTAAAGCAATATGCAATAACTGAATAAAATAAGGGCTAACATTTTTCAGACGTATATAAAAGAGTGAAATTTGCTTAATTTAAACTGAACTGAACAGCCCTGCTCTATAAATTGTATAAACGCAGAGAAAAAGGAAGTCGTGGATAAAGTTGCTGATTTATCCCTGTTAATTGTTGTTTATTATCTGAAAGGTTCATCACTTCTCTCATCAGATGATAGCTGCTGGAAATTTACCTAAAGACATTTCTACTAAATTAAAGGCTCTTCTTTAAAAAAAGGACAAGCTTGAAATAAAACAATGGCTGTGTTAAAACCTTTGTAACATTTAAAAAGGCCCTTCAGCAAAAAAAATAAAAAAATAAAAAAATCAATGATGTTGCATGCAGCTTACCTCGATTAACTGAATTAACAAACACAGAAAAAGCCTGCTGATGATGGTAATTATGCTCTCTAATGAATGTTTTCTCTGGATTAAGTACCAAACTACCCTGCAATTGATTAAGAATAATATACAAAGAGGAAAGGGAATTAAGAGTTCCATTTACCAGAGCAGCTTAAGGAGCAGAATGGTCTTAAATTGGCCTTACTCTTCAGTATTTATGAGCTGTATTTATTCACTCTAGAACTACCAGCACTGTGTAAACAATGCCGGGCTCCCTGACAAAGAGGATAATACTGTGGGTGCAACCTTCATCTCGACCACAATAAAAAAGCACTTGACTGGTGGCTGATGGTACTTAGCTTAAGTGGAGGAAACACTGCATTTACATTTTAATATGAAACAGTCAAAGTTAGCCAGCACCAATATGGTGGGTGTTATTTCACTCAGACTTTAGTGCACTGTGACTCTGTTAAACCTGCATTGAGGGCATTTTTCTTACTGACATTAAAAACTGTCGAAATATTTAATCATTTCATTACAGCTGCAGTAAAGAGATGTATTGTAAACTAGAGTGTTTTACAGACTTTTAAACCTCTCACAGACTGAAAACAGAACTTTTTTAAGAGTTCAGAGTTTCAGCTGAGGCAAGAGCACTGAACAGTCTTCTGCTGTGTTTCACTAAAGTTGGAAAAAGAGGTTTTAGAAAGGTGCAGCAAGAGCTGGTGCTGCAACAAACTCCCACACTGTCAAAGGCAGTGCAGACATGCAAAAAAAGACAGGATCAGACATAAGTATTTCTGACTGGTGACCCTCCCTGCAATCTCACATTGCGGTTGGAGAACTTAATAACACAGCAGGACGCTGAAGTTTAAGTCAGTGTATCCTGACAGCCCTCATATAAGCAACACACATGTCCATGTAGATAGAAAGTGCTTGGTTTAATATGAGCCTACAGAAACCAGACATCATTTAGAGCCGGGTAGACACACAGTGGCACACATGCTGCTGCTGTTTCCTAAAAGGTGGTTGATGTGTGATGTGGGGAAGGGAGGAGGTGTTGTTGGTTTAGCTATGTAGCCAAAGGTTGCACCTTGTCAAACAGTTAAAAATAAAATAAGTTTTTTTTGGCTGTCTGAAAATGCTTCACTTTAAACATCTCTTCAATATCTAAGGTGATACAGTATACTGAAGGTGTCAGAAGGTGAACTGGCCGTGCTACATACTGACAGCCACACTGCTAAAATGAACAAACAAACAAGTTGAAAAGGCAAATTGAAGAAGAACCTTAACATAAAATGGCTTTTTATTACTTGTTTTTCTGTTTGTCTGTTCAGTGGGTACCTATAATTACACAGCGAGATGTGTGTATGTTCACAGGACCATATTTACACCTTGTAATAAAAAACTCTTTAAGAGGTGCTGCTGTACCATTAGCTAATAGCCACCATTCATTGGAACTACAAACAGCTTCACTGCACAGTGTGTACAGTGAGGAGAGTCAAAAATCAGAGCTGCATTTCCATCAGGTGGTCTTGTTTGGTTTAGCACAGCATGGTACATTCAGTTCTTATATCACTTGTGTTTTCAGTTCTGTCATGTCACACAAATTAAAAGCTTAATGAACTATCATCTTCTGACTTACACCCTGCCCTCAAGTAAAGATAGAGCCAGCTGTGAACAGAGAGTAACAGTGAAGGACAATCAGAAATGTGTGCTCTGTCTTCTTAGCATGTGACCATTCATCACAACAAGAAATCAAGATTTGTTTGAGAGAAGTTTGCAGGCTGAAAAAAATGCAAGTTTGTTTTAGAAAAGCAGGAATGCATTTGATGCAGAGGACCTCAGATCAGGAGTTCAAAATTATTTTGACCAATCAACAGACTGCAGCATGTTCAGCTTCACTCTTTTAGAAGTGTGCCAAAAATGGGACAGTACAGATCCCTTCTTTAGGTACTTTTACCAAGGTGTGACAGTGGTTACACAACTAACTGCACACTGTATGAAACTGAACCAAAATGCTCAGTGGCTAAAGGTACCAGAAAATCCAGCTCTTTTGCCTTTTGCTTCTGTCATGGTGTCTTCCTGCTACGTTCATTAGGGTGGTTGAGTCCTCAAACTGATTTAGCCAGTTTATACTTTACACTTTTTATATAAAGCAGTAATACATTGTTTATTACATCATGTTTCACCAATATTTAAAGCAGTGATGTTGTCCCTTACATTTATCTAATGAATGGGATAAAACTTAAGAGCCCCAGGTTGTGTTAAATGTGTGATTGTGGCAAGTGCACTTGCGGCAAGATATTGACTTTACATGACAGAGAGGAAATGTAAAAGCTGCAGGCTTCTAAACTTGTTTTACCTGTAAGAATTACAACAGCTCTTTTTTTCCCAGAGAGAGAGAGGCAATGAACTATTTGCTAAATAAATCTTATAAGAGATGCAAAGTGTGGGCTTGTGGGCTAAAGGGCTGTCTTCTTATTGCCTGAATACCCAGCATTGATGCTAATGCAAGAAAATACAAATGTTATCAGCATCAGGATAGAAGGTGAACCAACCTGTTGTGAACTGCCCCTTCATCTTCTGGAAAACGGGATCTTGAGCTGTAGCCTGGGCTCGACGGGCGAGAGACTCAGAGGCAGCACTGGAGAACATGGTGGAAACATTGGAGACGTTTTCCAAGCCGACACCAAAGGTGCTAACGAGCTTCTTGACAAAGTTTAGCGTGTGCGGCGTGATCTTGGCATCTGAAACTGCTCCACTTTTCTCAAAGGCTACAGAGTAGCATTTTGCCAGGCCCTGCTGGAGCTGCCTCAACACCTGCAGAGAGGAGAGGAAGAAGTTAGAGAAAGTTCATCTCTTTTTATGTCCTTACATGACAATCTTTAGAGTCATTGATTTGGAAGTATCTGACAAATGGAAGTCAAAGTCCTGGATGAAAACACAAGAAACGAGCAGAGACAAGCACATTTATTCTGGAACAAAAGGTAGGGCAATTTGATGTCATGAAAAAAGCTAAAGCAGTGGAGCTTGGGGAAGGTGATGATGGCATAGCATGCCTCTGCACCTGCCTGGCCCCGTGGAACGAAGCATCAGGCCTGCAGCTGCTCCAGAGCTCCCGAACCATCACAGATAATCACACGGACGCACACACACATCAACAAATTTCCAGCCCTAAATCCCTTGCCCCATCCTACATGCTGGCTGCACCCATCCATCACCTGTCGCGCTCTATTGCCTCTGTCTGCCAGCGCTCTCTCCACCTACAGACTAGATACCGCAGTGGACGCTGCCTAGCATGGCAAAAACAATTTGTAGGAGCACAGAGTTTAGTCTGGACAATTGTGGTGGGCTGACGTTGACTGGGGCACAGTATGCCACTGACTGAGGAACTGGCTTGAATCTACATACATTTGGGTAGAGTAAATTTAACATCCAAAACATCTGTGAGATTTGACTACAACCTTACAAAAACAGGTTTATATTCAGGGCAACTCCTTAGACTAAACACTTGTCAGCCCACCAGAGACAGCATCTGCCAAACTGTGGTCATCTGGTACACCAGGTGGCGTGAAACATGTATAAACAAGATCTACACGAGAGGTTGTTTTCACAAGTGTCTCACATGCAGCTGATTTACAGTTTAACATGTCAGACACACTCAAAACCAGCCCCTTTTCTTCTTCTCACCTCTTCGTGCCAGTTCTCCCTGAACCAGACCATCTGGTCCACAATGCCCTCCAGGGATGAAAGCAGGGTTGGGTGGAGCTCTCGTTGCATGTGCATGATCCTGCTGCAGCGCCACATTGGGGCTGTGGCCCGGATAGGCCCCGGGTCGGAGGCACCGGAATGAGGCTGGGTGCCGACTGAGGCTGGCTGTTGTTGTCCTGAAGCATCTGGACAGGAGTGATATAATGACAGAGTCAGTGTTGCAGATAGTGATGGTGCAGGTGGAGAAAGAGGTGAAAACAGAATACAGTGTAATCAGAAAACGTATTGTGCATGTAAAAGTGACAAGCAATACATGAACTATCAAAATTTAATTAAGCACATATAACCAGCCAAATTATAAATAGGACAGTAAAAAGCAATTCTGTTTACAGAAATTCAAAAACCAGCTTTGATCTAAACATAGCAACTTAACATATGTGCTTTTAATGAAAGACAGGGTATTATCAGCAATAAATGCTGCTGTTTGTGAGTCTTTAAGGTTGGAATAAATCTCTTTTCTGCAAGATTATTTCATTGCAATAGTACTTAAGTCTACACTGTTCTGTTTCTGTCAAACAATAATGTAGCTCTTTTTGTATGACCAGTTTTCACCATGCAGTTTGTGACCTGTTTACTACAGGTACTGCAGTTAAACTCGTAAATAGCAGTGATAACAGTGAGGGACAGACCCCCGAGTCTGTGAGCCCAACCTACTCTGTATGTCTATATCTGTATGTTATTTATCAAAATTAAAATTAAAACACCTTTAATTTTAAAACTAAAATCAAAATGAATAAAAGTCCAAACTAGGGCAGATAATGCTGCATTCCAGTTGTACTAGGAAGTCAGGATATTCAAGTTCCAAGTGGGAAATTCCAACTGGTACGCCCCCCAAGGTCAGAATTTCCTACTAAGAACTCGGAGGATCCTCACCACTCCCCAGTTGACAATCAATGATGGCTGCCCCCAGTGTAAACAGTTCTTAAGCTCCTGAAATATTCTGTTTATTTGCACTTCTGACTAGTGTGTATGGCACTAAATCAGCCGTATACACAGTATTGTTCAACCTGTGTTTACCTGTGTTTTTAGCTACATTCTTCATGTGGTATTTGTGAACTACAACGCAGGGCGTGCTAACAACGGCTAACACAATGGCTAACGATAGCCTGCTAGATTGGCAAGTTTTTCCCGACTTTGTAACTGGAATGCTGATGACTTGGAGACGACGTCATTCCCACTTCCCTCTTCCCAGATCTGAGATGAATGGAACGCACCATCAGTTTAAGTTTGCTGAGAATTATTTGTGACAGAGAACTTCTTTCATGCTTTATACTCAATTTCTAAACCTGAAACTACAGTATCTCTAGATGTATTAACTTAGCGTTGGAGAAGGATAAAGATCCTTTTCTGGAGTTCAAAGAGCCAACACACTACAGCCATGTTTACTCACCACTTTTGTAGCGTTCCCTCTGCTCGATCTTGAGTGTCAGGTAAAGGGTGCGGATGGGAAAGTAGACAGCCTGGGGGTACACTCGTCCCACCTAGCAGATAAAAGAGGGTCACAGATTAAATTTCAAAGAATCCCCCTTAGGACTGCATCGGAGGGAAAGAGAGGGGTGATGCAGGAAGAGGTGACGCAGAGAAAGTGGAAAAAAGCGAGAGCATTTGTGTATGAGTGTTAGAGAGAGAGATATCATACTGATAGAGCCACAGACCTTGGTGGTAACACAGGGAGTGTTTGAAGCTTTGAGTCAGGGGAGTTGGGGAAGTTGAAAACACATCATGGCTGAATTACAAAACTGAATGTGACTGATGATGAAATTGCCCTCAAGACTGAAGAAAAGTCACTGACAACATCGGAAGGCTTGTTGGTGGAAGTCAGGACATAAGAGACTTGGAGTTTGAAACTAATTCACCTCCAACTTAGTCAAAGAGAAAGTTAATTTGATAAGTAACAGCAGGTGAAGTAAAGCTACTCATACATGTAAAACTGATATATTGATCTTTTTACAGGACATAGAGACAGTGGGTTTAGCATCATTATGGATGGATGGTTGGATAAGTGGATGGATAGATTATTACCATATTCAGCACAGAGTATACTGGAAATTAATTTTTAAGTTATACAAACTAAAATGCATACAATTATTTAAATGCTTTTACAAAGAGTGTGGTGTTCTCATCTGTGTTCACACTAATGGACCAGGGCTCTGAATGTCAAACATACACTAAATATCTAAATCAATCTATCCATCTATCTATCCATCTATCCATCCATCTATCCATCTATCCATCTATCTATCTACAAATGCATATATATTTGTTGTTGCATGAACTCCTTCCTCTGTAGTCGCTGGCTAAAGCATTTTATAGCATTTAAAATACAGTTCATGAGCAAACAAAGGTAGAGAGTTACAACTACTGGAGAACTAACTAAATTTCCCACTGACAAAATAACCTGGTTTCAATTGGAAAACTTGGGGAGGGTTGAGAAATGAGGGTTAAAAACGTGCTCAGGTAGGTTTTTTTCTGGTGGTCAAGTGAAATCTGTACTGGACAATTTTTCTAAAAGTACTATATCATACCTTCGGCCTCATATGGGTAATCGGACAGTGTGCAGGCAGATGCCTCCTGGTTGAAATAAGGATGCATCAGATAGCCAAAAGCTTAAGACAAAACACTATCATTCCTTGAATGTTCAATTGAAGCAGGTGAAAAATAAGAGCTGATTCTCATGAGGTTTTGTGTCAGTTACTAAAATCAGCTAAATAAAATAGTTTAACTATTTTGAGCAAAAACAAGTTTGGTCCTACAGAGAACTCTAATGTAGTACAGAGGACGAAACATTGGAACATCAATGAAACTAGTAATGTGCATAAATGAGATTTTCTGATACCCGTTATTCCAACAAAACAAAATTAAGCTGATACTAATGTTTATGTATGATTTATAAATAAGAGCAGAACTTTTCATTGACTGATACTAGATATTTTGAGGCAATATTTTCTCATTTATTATTGTACCAGTCTAATCTTACATCTTTAAACTTATTATTGTGAGTCTGAAAAGGACTTGGTTGCTTTGTATGTAGTACATGCTGCTGGATTGGCTGAGGTGCTGAGGTACGGACAGTCAGTGGAATAATTATCTTGGTAATGATTTGCCCCTATTGAGTTCTTTTTAATGCAAGTTTTAGGTGATTATTAAGGTTGCAGTGTTGTTAACGACACAAATGGCCTTACAAGTATGTATTCAGTGGTCATATGTTGATTTTATCGATTAATTCTGATTCATTTGTGGCTGCTGGATTCATGAGAACAGTACTTGAATTATGTTGGCTTTTCTTCACAAAAAGATGGCTGGCTGGGTGGTGACTCCCACATCAGTAATTTCATCCGATGCAAAATTTGTATTGCTCACAGTCTAATATGCCAGAGTTATAAATAAGCCCTGCAGAGGAACTGTAAATCATTACATAAACATTCACCAACCCATGGCTCCTCTTCAGCTCAATGCAGCAATCCAAAATTAAGTATTTCTTAATAAAAGCAATAAAACAACAGCCTTAATGCCAAACTACAGGCTTCAAAACCCCACTCAATGAACTAGTTAATAATGATAAAGTGGATAGCATACTTCTTCGAAGCAGTTTATGAAAGTGCCACACAAACACAGAGCAAACTATCAAACTCCTCTTTCATGATGTTGCTACAACCCACACAGAATTTGTAAGGAATCATCCTTTGAACGAGAGAGGTAATCTCAACTCAAAGCTGATATATTTGTGAGTGTGACATTTAGCTATCAATGTGACTGCACGAAGTGAGTGCCTTGAGGTATAACATCAGCTGTGAAAAATCAGAGCTGAATACAGGGGTTTGGCCTTTTTTGAAATGATAAGAGGAACAGCCAAATACTTTAAAAAAAAAATATTTTATCACATTCTTTTCTTAAAAAAAAAATCAATTTTACTCCAGACTAATTGTATTACAACAAGAACTAGGAATGTGAAACGTAATCAAAGCTGACTACAGCATTAACAAGGTTAAAGAAAAAACACAACACAGATTTTCCCTCTCATTTCTTGGTGGGAAAGGTCCTTCAGCCTGGCTTACAGCCCACTAGATAATGGTGGAAGACCAAACCACAAAGTTCTCTCAGGTCTCAGAGCACAATTTCATAGGCGGCAATTACAAAGCTACTTGATCCCTTCTGAACCCTCCCTCAATATGCCTGCAGGAAGAAAAGGATACCTCTACATCTTGACAACCACACTGAGCTCAATATTTGACTAAAAGTGGGTCGAGGGTGGTTGGCGTTAGGGGGATACAAAGGAGAGACGGAGAGAGAAAGAGAAAAGGCCTTTCACTGCTGTAGCCTGAGGCTAAATGGATTTGGCCCTCTTAGCCTTTTCTGACCATATCCCCATTCTTCTGATATCTAGCCCAGGTCTTCAGAGGGATATTCAAACTGAACAAATCAAGATTACAAAAAAGTAGCTCAGGTTAAAAGCTACCAAGGATGTAAAAGATCGGGTGGTAGCTCAGCAGAACATACTGTACTTCTCTTTGGACTGGACGGCTAAAAGAGCTGTTTTAGATCCCTGCAGGCTTTGATTCTTCAAGGGACTCGACTCTGCCCAATTCATGTAACCGACAACTCTACATGGTCATTCATTCAGCCGTGGTTGTGCTATAAAGGCAGCACCATGGCTGTGGAGTCAGAGAGGATTAACTGACTGGTAAAAAGAGGGTTCTGCTTTGTAGGTTTAAGCCTGGACAGCCTGGAAATGACACAAAGGCAAAGAAAGAAAACTATTATTAAGCTGAACTACATTGAGGAAAACAATATCCTTTTCTTAAATGGGGAAGTAATTTAGCTATTCAGCCAACACCAAAAACCTCAGACTGTTCTTTTGTGGCTTAAGTGCAGCGTTAAGAACAAGGGTTTCAGTTTGAAAAAAAAAACAAAAAAAACAACCCTTCCAGCTAAGCTTCTGTCACTTGTCAGAGGACGGAGGAGCTGACCAAAAACCAAAAGAATGCGACTCTGCAATAACTAGGAGCGAGAACAAGAAAAAAAGAACCCAAGAAATCCCACATTCTGCTGACCCCTCTTGTGTCTGTCCACGGCTCCGTCGCTCACAGCAGAATGTGGGATTTCTTGTTCTACGCTCCTAATTATTGCAGTGCGCGCATTAGTTTGGTTTGGTCAGCCGCGGCTCCCGTAGTCACCAGTAAGTGTATCATAGAAATGCCGAGTTGTACTGTTTAGGCTACAAACATGTGCTAAATGATGTCGTTTCGAGTAAATGGTGGACGTTACCTGCTCAGGACACTTGGATTACAGCGAACGAGCAGTATGGAGGAATATTGCCGACTTTTTGTGGACTTTTTGTGAACTTTTAAGGACACTGTTTGTTCGGGCTCTGACCGAAGTCATGATATCAATGTCAGTGGACAGCGAGGATTCCCCCAGATCTCCGGCTGCATCCTAGATGTTCCAAAACTACTCCACAGTGTTGTTCAGCATGAGGGTGAGTAGAAAATGAGGCCAAATCGTTGTTTGGGTGTAGTGTTCCTTTAAGGTACACAGATATACATTTCATAAAGTCATTGTGACATAATTAATACTGCCTTCTGTCTGTAGAGTGAATGTACTGACAGCCATATCTAAATATCAGCGATGGTAAGTAAACACCATTGATTGTTGACAATAAGAAGCTTAACAGTTTGGGCTGTGTAATGGCAAGAATCTGACTATATGATATGCACAATTAGGGGTGCAGCAGTTAGTATACGACTGTAAAATTGGCTGACATAAATGGATAATGACAGATTTAACCGTCTAATTGTTGGTAATAATGTCATCACAAATTTTTATGCAGTGAGTTTACAGAACATCGTTTTCTGGAGTGTATTTTTCTGTGGAGTGAGTCATCTTACTCCTCTCACTATCTTTGTTAGGGGCAAAAAACAAAACAAACAGCCTAGTATTGCAATAAGAGCCACTGTAGCAACAACGCGTCCTAAAACTTCACTTCAGTATGCCATCCCCTGCACTGACAATAAAGGAAGCGTCCTCTTACGACAAAGAGAGACTTCTTTGTCTGCACTGAAGGCTGTAGAGCAAACACGTCTAAAAATGTGGTTGATTTAAGAACTAACCCCATCAACAACAGCACTTGCCTCAACTGCGAGGACTAGACAGATTGTTGTTTGAACAAGCAAAACTTAACATTCATCCCACTATTTCCTACTGCCAAAGTTCACATTATGCTCCGTATGACACAACATAGTTCAAACTCAGGCTTAGTTGTCTCCACTCTGTCCTCACATAGCTACTATTGGACAATAAAAGCCAAAGTTAAATCCATGCTGAGGCATTTCTTTCATTTATATTTTCTGTCCTTCACTGTCCTTCCAACACTTTTACATCAACACATCATCTCCACATATCATTTACTTCTTCTACTCTTACCACTTAATTTTAAAGGAAAGTTGAATTATACTGATAAAGCTCACAAACTGTGATTAAATTACAAAATAATCCATGTTAAGTGAACAACAGTTATGTACAGAAATATTTGGTTTATTAAAATCAAAATGGAACATTTTAGATTAAGAAAAGGAAATTAACTGTCTAATTAATTTGAGAATTGGTGACTAGTCAATGTAAGAAAAAGCAGTGATACAGGGGAGATGATATATCATGACACATCTAAACACTAAACACAGGGTGAAACCTTAAAGAGATATTAAAGGTAAGGCAAATGCTCAGCTTAAAAGAATATACAGTATATAACTAGGGCTGGTGTCAATTCGATTTAAATTGCGATTCAACGATATTGCCGATTTTTGCAATCTTTAGTTCGCTTTTTTAACACCAGCAAAAAGATGAACAATGATGATGCCTACAGACTATATCAGGAAAAACACACATCACATGTAAGTCCGTTTTGAGGATTTACACAGCAATATATTTTGACAAGCTGTTTATACTCTGTCTTCAAAAGCCTGGATCACACTTAAAAGTGGCTTATTAACACCGACTAAAATGAAGCATTTAAATTTGGAAAAAAAAAAAGATTTTTTCAACAAAAAAAAAAATCAATTTAAAAATTGTCAAACAAAAAATCCTGATACTTATGTGAATTGATTATTTCTCCCACCGCTATATATAACACAGACTTTAGTCATTTTTGTATTGATATAAGAAAACCTCAGTTTGGGATTTTCTACAAACAGTATTACATCATTTATGAAAAAGCCAATGTGATAGTTGACACGTGTATAGTTGACATGTATATTTTAAGAGTTAACAGTTTTTTAATTGTTTATTTAAAGAAAAGGAATTCATTTGTAATCAATTTCTGAAAAAAAGGAAAAGAAATTCAAAGATACAACTTTTGGTTTAAGTCTTCCTGCCCTACTGGACAGTGATAAGAGGTTAAACTGACACCAAATTGCAATGAAAGAATTTATTGATCCAATAATTTACTTTACTAGTGACATATGATATTAATTTAGAAACATGTGATGTTAATAGGATATTAACCCTTTAAAGCCAAAGACCATTGATTATAGCCAGAAAATTCTAATTTTTTGGAGCTGAAATGTTTGTTTCACTTTTTGCTAAAATCCAAAAAAATCAAAATGTCCATAAAATTCAACATATAGGTTTTTCGTATCTCATTTGATACATTAGGTGTTTTTGGCAACTGATAATCCATTTGAGGACATTTTTATCATTTATCTGATTGTATTTAGATGTTTTTTTTGTAATTTGTTGATCATATTGAGTAGATAGAGGTATTATAAAAGTATGTATCAAATATGATACAATTAGCTTTATAGGGTTAATTTGGAAACATATCAAAACATTTTATTTAAATTCTTGTAATTAACCAATAACCATCAAATTGCTGTATTGTGACGTTATCACTACCCCCAATATAAATAACGTAACAGATGAAATCGGGTAAGTCTTAAATTCCCCTCATTACTGCACACTGACTTTAGCTCATGTCCAGCTACTGTGTCTTTTGTGTTACCTTCATGGTGTCCCTCACGAGTGGATCATATAAGCTATTAGCAGGCTAATACCAAATCTACATGCTTTTAAATATATTCATGTGCTTTGTGTTCCTACACTTGTGTAAATAAAATAAATAACAAATAATTTGGTTTTTGAATACTACAGTGAAAGACTACAACTACACACTGACAGTTTCCTGCAGATAATTACATAATAACTCCATCCTGTCCCTCAAATTTCTCTAGCTTAAAATTGCAAATAAAGATAGTGGGAATTTTTAATGACTCTCCCCTAAAATCAGAGTACAAAGACAGTTAAAAGTGAAAAATCCACTCGTGAGATGTAAAGTTGGAGGACTGGAGTTTGGAGTAATGGCAGGAGGGAGCTCTAAGTGGCTTCTAACAGCAAGCATTAAAGATGAAAGAGGAAGGAAGGCAGAGAGGAAGAGGAGGAACCACAGATCAGGCGGCTAATGGGAAGATAAGAAATGTCATATTTTGATGCGGCTGAGGTGGGCAGGGGGAAGAGGGTGAATGGAAGACAAGGAGGAAGGCAAAGAGAGAGCGGGAGCATGTGTATGTGTGTGCCAGTGTGTGTGTGTGAAGAGAGGTGTTGAGATTCTCTGTTAACTTTTGATTCATCTTCCCTCCCGCCCCCAGGCACTCTTCTCTTCACCTTCATCAATATTTCAACATACGTTTTTTAAACATCCCGCCGCCGCAGAGAAACTCTAAATAATTCAGGGTGGCAGCAGAGACAAAGCCTTCCATGCATTAAGATGTGGTTTTCCCCTTACATAAAAAGGGAGTGAAGGAGAAGGTGTCAACCTTTTAGTCTTCAATCATTACAAGAGATCATGGCGGACCAAAGCGAGGCTGGAATCTCTGCAGCTGCCCCCTGACTTTCATTCATAAACATTAAGGAGGCTACTTTGGTTTGAGTGGCTGAAAAGTTAAGTCTTTGAACCTTTTAAAAACTATATGCCCTCAACATAAAAAGATATCAAAATGTTATAGCATTATATAAAAACTCAAGAAAATTTGAAAACTCTTTTACAATTGCACTCACATGAGATTTACGTGGTGATCAGCATTTCATCACAACTTTTATCAGTCTTTCTGTTCATTTTTCTTTTACATAACCTCTTATACTTAAAATTCAGTCTCTTACTTCTTTGTTTTTCTTTCTACATGTTCTCCCATCTCCTCCTAACAATACTCCTGCTCTGCTGAGGAGGGCTGTTTGTTATAGCAGACTACTCTTTGAAGATCAGCCACTTCAAATTGTGCGGAAATAATACTCCATTAAGCAAAGCAAATTAGTCCCGGGTTTAATTACTAGCTCTGTTCCCACAGTGCGGATGCACATGATATTAACTTTATAATAATTTCTTGAACAAATAATTTAAAAACCAATTCACTGGGGGGAAAGATGGAAGCCAATAAATTGCAATAAAAAAAGGACAGTGGAGGAATCTGAATGCTTGATTTGGTAAATAGAAAGCAGGGGAGAGGCCACTTTGGCGTGAATGTGGTTAATTTATCTTGATTAGAAAGATGTGCATGAGCACTAATGCTAACGCAGCAGCCAGATGTACTGTCCCAAGTGGATGAAAGAAGCCAAAGGCGCAGAATAGAAATGATTGATGGGGGAGCAGGGATTCAAACAGGGCAACTAAATAAAAAAAGGAAAAAAAAAAGATGCCTGTAAACTAGAACCACCACAGTTATCTGTTTTTAAGAGGTATGCAAATACCAGGCAGTAAAATACAGAGGTTGACCAAGAGAACATGTCCAATCTCAGTTGTGTTGCTCCTTTTCAATAGAAAAACTTGGACAATCTTCACAACATTTAAGGAAAATACTTCCTAGAATCCAACTTGCAAGCAAAAGGTGAGCATTCAGGCCAAATGACTTAGACCCTTAACCTCTGGATAATTAGATTTTGGAGGTCAGAATGGACATTTTTTCAGAGTTTAAAGACATCATATTGATGTGTTATCATCAAATGGTATGCCCAGGGTAACAACATGGCTTGCCCTCAGCCTCCAAGAAAATTAACAGGTTCAGCGATTGTGATTAAGAAAAATCATGTAGTGTTAATAAGGGTCTCTGTTTTTTTTTCAAAATACCTACAACTATTAAAGCAACCCCAAAATCTACTTAGATAGGAAAGTTTTATTTGGTCTGACCTCATATTACACATATTTAAAAAAGAAAACAGGTTCAGTTTTACAGGTATCACTGGCCTGAACCATTTTTGCACAAGCTAACCTAATTACTCCAGGAATATTTGAGGGTACCATGTGAATTTCAGGGTTTAGTCTACGTGAACAAATCCTGCTGTTTGTGTTAACACATGCTGCTCACCTTGAAAATGTCAGTAAACTTACAGAGTTTATTTGCCAAGTACAAAATGACAATCCCAGAAATAAACAGCCAAAATATCTGTTACCCTGAATTTGGCTGGCAGCAGTTGGGGTGATAGGGACTGATCTCACCGCTAAAAGCTAATAATCAAGTTAATTTAGGAAGAAAACAGAAATACTGCGGTAAACATGTTAAAGCTAGGGTCTGCGATTTGATTTAGATACACTTTTTTTAATTCTCGTTAAAATGGTCTTTATGACCCGATGGTAATCAACTCATAATGTGTTCTTAAAACAGAGCGAAAAATATCCGCTAACTACAGCAGGAGTAAAACAGGGCAAACACCAACCAATAATCTTGCTGGGATACCTGTTTTTAAATCAATCAAATCCCGTGGCCATTCTGCCCGTCTGCTGCGCGTGCATTTTCCCGGCGGGCACAGACTCGGTGCGCGTAGCCGAGCTCATACATATCAGAGTCCGTGGGAGAAAGCTTACCTTTCAAGTTTTGTCTTTGAAAATAAGGGAAACCCGCTGTGAGCCGTCCCACAACCCCAACCAAGCTCCAGTATCCCTCACATTTTAAGACAGATTTACAAGAAATCTAAAATAAACTCTTTGTTTTTCTAAGTTTGTTCTGCTGGTCTAATCTCGCGATAGCTGCCACCCAGGCTGCTGCAGGTGGACGTTCTCGCGATGCTTTTTCTTCTTCTTTGGTTTTTTGGTGGTTGGCATCCACCATTTTGGAGCATTACCGCCCCATTCAGGCTAGAGACAGAGCTCAGTTTGGAGAGGCAGAGGAATGTTTTTATTAATATATCATCACACAGGAGATTTACGGGAGAATACTGATACAGGAGGACGGCGGAAAAGAGGATAAAATACGTAAAATACGGTAGTTTCATGGCCAAAACAGCTTTGACAGCTTTGTGGAGAATGGCAGAGGAAATACCTATACCCCGATAAACATCGGTTGTGAGTACTAACTCACTTTACATGTTTGTTTGGTGTTTTCTTACCGCTGACTGAGACATGACTTGGTGTAGTGTAAAACAAACACGTTGTGCTGAGGGTTTGGAGTTGAATCAGTCTTAAGGATATATCAGCCGCGCGCTAGGCGGAGCCCTGAGGAGATGCTACTATCAAATTCATGCTAGTTTTCCAAAATCGCCGACCCCAGCATTAATTGGATCAAAACATTTGCAAAATAACAATTAACTCTAAAATCTGCACCCCACTACGTACATCCCAAAAAAATGTGTACAAAAGTAGTCCCTGCCTAAAATTCTTGTTTTGGTGTGGTTACATGCAAGCGATAGAGTTAATAGACAATAACCGTGATAATTAACCTCTATCAGATTACCCTTGAGTCATTATGGAAAACATCTGTGCAAAGTTTGAATAAAAGTACAAAAGGTTCTTCAGACATCTTTTCTCAAGATTAACCTGGACAGATAACATAGCATAATGCCTCAAGCCTCGGCTGCTGCTGGGCCAGACTTATCGAAATAGCTTTTCACAGATGTTTCCATTGATAAAAAAAATACTTTATTTCAGAGAAAGAGGATTTGTACTAAAGCTAAATAGAGTTCTTGATCTGGCTTTAAAACTTGGGAAAAGGCCTCACCTGGCTGATTAAGTTGAGCAGCGGTTTGCCTTCTGAACCAACAAGGCAGGTCAGGAGTTGCGGTATCCATGCCAACCACTGGATTGGTGGGACTCCAATGCAGTACTTGTCCACGGCATCTGCCAGGGTGTTCTTGTCATCGAAGCTGAGAAGCCACAACACCTAAAGAAAGTGAGAAAAAAAAGGTGAAGACATGAGGTGCAAGAGGGAAGAAACATCAACACATGGAAGGCAACACTCTGTCAACAGCTGTATGACACTGCGATGTGAGCGGTGAAGTCTCCATCATTAATCAGACCACTCCGGCTCTGAATGCCAAGCGGCCTCTTGGCAATCCCTCCTGTGATCAAAGCCGGGCAAACGTGGAGATGATCCCCGCTCCCCTGGTGAGCTTGTGTGTGCATCTACATTATGATGAAGACATTAACCCCACTCAGCCCCCCCAGGCTCCCCTTAGTGAGCAGACCAGGGTACACAGATTGTGTATAATTACTGATAATGGCCGGTCACCTCACTTCCCCTGCATCATGACTAAGCTGTGCCAACCCCGCTTGGCAGCATGATGCCTGGGGGGTCATGAGAAAACCATCTAATTGGACTACGGGATCATTATTAGACCAGATAATGATGGCAGAGCCTGATGTTAACACTAGATGCAGTAGACCAAATCTATTATTAATCCAGTCTGACACATAAAGGTGCTCTTTAGCTATCAGGATGAGTCTCTCTTATCTGACTCATGTGTGGCTCTATGACGCAGACACCCAGCGGGTAGTTTAGTCATGCTTTCACAATCCCTCCGCTCCCCCTGGTTCATTAATAAATAGCAGAGATGTTCGGTTTGTTGGTTATATCGTGAAGCTACAATAAAGGCAGACTTTCAAAACTCTTTGACTAAATTTTCTCTTTTTTTGAAGGGGAAACTGGAGATGTGCAGAATAAGTCGCAAAAGGTTTTAAAACAAAAGAAGCTTAATCATCGTCTGAGATATCAGCAAAATCACATTTCAACATCTCTGGTTCATTGGTTAATAATCCAGGAAGGCTGTTTTCTTTGTAAGACATTTGTAAGGGGAAAGTTAACCTGTAAAGTTACTAAATTTGCCTTTATTTTAGTGTTGACTGAGGGTTGAGAATTTGATCTATCACAGTGCAAAGCAATTTAGCCTGATTGATAATGTTACAATACTTGGCCAACGATATTCTCATTGATATGATTCTTTAACAATTCCATTGTTAATTCATGTGAGCTTTCTTTGTAGGCAAAAGTTGACCTACCTAATTTTTTCAATGTCAAACACGTGTCATGACTAATACTCAGTGAGGCGCTGCACGGATAAATGCTTCTGTAAATCGCTTGTTTCCACCTGCCAAACATTGTCTTTCTGTTGAAAATGAAGCCACAATGCTGACCATTTCTGCATCTTGTCAGTAACAGTGCTTTTATTTGTTACCATTTCTGATGACTGCCTCTAAAGAAAGTGACATTTGGATTTCCAAGGCATGTCAAACAAACTGGAAGGAACTGACAATTAAGAAAAAGACTAATGATATCTATTTCTCTGGGAAAATTTGCATTAATTCTTAACAAGAATTGTTTTTCAATTCCATTCCTACAAACAAAAACGTTATTCTGTCGTCAGTGACCAAGTTCACATGTTAGCAAATTCACTGTTTGCATGGACACAATCAGATGATGGCTTGTATCAAAATACTAGAATAAAATCATTTGGACATGCTTAAAGACGTCCCTTTGGTCTAAACTTAGTGACAGCAGAAAAGCATCTGTTCCTTCCTTTTAAAGTAAATTTAAGGATAAACTAACTTGTAAAAATACTTTTTTGGTCAGTATAAACTTAGTCCGAAAATGCATGGTGGCAGCAGCCAGCAATATGAACTTATAAATTCTGATGATACATCTTTATGTGACTGTGTTAATAGGTAGCCTATATGTTTATTTTCTATCTTTTGTGAGATCCAAATCAATAAAGAATGAGGTCCATCTGTTTGATATTTTAGTTTTGCCTTTAATAACAATGCTTCAGTCACCAACTTCTCTGTTATACCACCGATGAAACAGGGATAGACATTTCATTTCCCAGCTCTCTCAAATGCTTTGGGTTTCCCTATTTTATTTAAAATGAACCTCAATCATGTACTGCAACCAATTTTTAAACAGTTCACCCTTAACAAACAAAACTCTGCAGATATAAAGCCAGCAGCTTGTACACTGAACTGTGTAAAGGTGAGGAGAGAAAGAAAACCAAAAAGATTCATTTTAAATAAGTGTTTACATGAAAGAAATTCAGAAAAACAATAGGCATAAAACACTCTTGTTATTCTAAATGATTTTTTTTCTAGGAGAGCTCTTACATGTTTCCGCGGTGTATCTTAATTTTAATCATGTTCATTAGTTATTTATCTCCATGAAAACATAGCTAGTGACAGAATAGTCAGAACTTAAATCCCTTAATAATCAAGGGGGAATGTCTATTTTTGAAGTGTCTTTTTACTTTTTATACAGCAATGTTTTTCTTAGTGCAATTTAAATAAAACCTAAAACATTCAATAACATTGCTGTTAGATGGAAAATATGATGTCCCTGTAGCCTCAAAGTTTTTACATGTATAATTTATGACTATTAGATTTTTAATTTAACATAAGTCAAGGATTTGACTATCAAGAGAATAAAATAATCGTAAGCCAAATTGACCCTTAGAAGGTCAAGGGCAATATGTATCTATTTACTTAGACTTGATCAGAAACAAAAGTATGTGTTAAAACCTTTCTGAAAAGGAGTACCACTGAAGTGGTTCACCATTATAAAAGCAAATAACAGGTCTTTCTGTGCTAACCTCTACAGGGACTAAAGAGTCTGTATTGAATGCACATGTCAGTTCAACACAGTGGGATGCTTGTTAGTGAGGAGTCCGTCTTTCTACCTCCCACACTGGCCTTACTCCACTCTCAAGCTCAGTTGCATTGGTCTGACTGTAAGAGAGAGGTCAGTCCATGTAGAGGGTCGTGAGATTGCAGTATCAAGGGAGGCCATTAGTCTGTTAACCCTCCGTGCCAGAGGATGGCCTTCACTCTGTCATCGATCTGCCGTGGGAACCCATCTGCACTGTCTACCGCAGCACTGTAATCGATCAAATTACTGCTCTTTGCCTGAAACTGTGGCGGGGTCTAAGATGGGGTGAAAATACAGCCTTGCTTCTCATCAGCTCAAAAAATGAATAGCCTAGATGGGGTCAGGGAACATAGAAATTAAAACCGACCCAACATTAGGGGGAAGGGGCTACTGGTTTCATAGAAACACAAACCCATTTCAGCACAAAAACACTGAATTTCTGGCTAGTTGATATAGGCATCTGTGGGACATGAAAGCAAAATGGCAAACAGAGAAGACAGGCTTGAGTATTTTGTTGCAGCATCATTTTGGGAAAAATCTTATTTCATCAGGGCGTAGATGCATGATTTGCAGTTTACCACAAATCATATGGCAGGGTATGCGAATGGGAGTAAATTAGATAAACAACTGGCCTTTGTCTTTCAAAATCTCATCAGTTAACCCTCACAAGTAAGAGCAACTTTGTGCAAAATATGATTAAAAAAAACATCAATCCATTAGTGCATTCTGAAATATTTTGTCAGCAGGTCTCAAGGTCACAATCACCTTTCTCTTTGACTTCCTAAATCTATTCCGTTTGTTCCAAAGCCAGAGTTGAAACTTTGAGAAAAATCTCTCAGAGCATTTTTTGTGGTTTTGTGTTCACATGCAAAAGATGAACATGCCACTCTGAAGACCTGGATCCTCTGTATTCATAGTCTAATTACTTCATTCTTGTGGCCTATGTCTTCTTTATGGAAAATGCCTGATTTTTTGTTGACATGTCACACAGTTAAAGAAAAATGCCTTAAAGACTTCTCATGCTATAATGTTTAAAGCACTGGATGACATGAGGACCAAAGCTTTGACCTCTAATATCTAACTCCATCCATCTTTCTCCACTTATTTGGGGGCAGGTCGCAGAGTCACCTGGTCTATCATGCCAACTCTGCAGGTGGCCAGTCCACATGCTTCCAAAATCTACTTGATCCCAGGAGTCAGAATTTAATCAAATTCATTAATCAAACTTCGTTTGCATAGCACTTTTCCTACAACATATGTAACTCAAAGTGTCTGCAGAAACGAAAACAAGAGGAAAGGAGAGGGGGAAAAACAATTCCAAACTAGGCACCTGTCAAGGGAGCACAGTATGGGATTGAAAAAAAAAACACCTCAGCACATGAGCAACATATCAAAAAGAAAAAAAAAAAGGGGGGGGGGGGGCTGGGGCGTTGATTTGAAAGGAGGACCTGCGACCTTGTCTTAACTCAGACCCCCCCCTTATTGTCCAATAAGGTGACTGTATGGCCTTAAGAGAGAGTTTCTGAACCAGAATAAAGTTCACAACATTCAAAGTTCAAAGCATTCTTAAGGGTATCTTGAAATGAATGGATGGGCAATAACATGGACGCTCTGAAAACATGAATCCAGCCTTGGTTATTGCTGGCATGGAAGCTTGAAAAACATGAGGCAGAGAGAGACAAACTAATGCCTAATTGCTACATTACCTTAGCAAGGTATTTGCGGGACTTGCTCTCATTCTGGTGGCGACAGGCGTGGAGGTAGCAGGTAATGGCGGACACTCCCAAGTGGAGCTGTCTATCCTTGACAAAGATGTTCTCCAGGTAGTCACCCCACATCGCCCAGGCCTTCACCAGGACATCGTGCATCTGAACTGCGGCAGAAAATGCCTTGTTGGCCTCCTCTGACCTGGAACAAGGCAGGCGGTTGGGAGAAGGTGAAGAGCATTAGACAGCGAGGGTGACACAGGGTTGTCAGAGGTGAGGGAGCAATAGGAGGTAAAAGGAGATGGAGTCAAGTGAGTGAAAGGGAGGAAAGAAGATATACTCAATGGGAAGGGACACTGAGGTGAGGGGTTGGTTTGAAAGAGATGGATGTAATACTTGTGTGGAGAGAGAAAGAAAAGGAGAGAGATGGAGTGTGCAAGAAACAGATTATGATGATCACATTCTGAATTATGTACTACACATCAATAAGCACCATATTTCATTTTCTGCAATCTTCAAGGCCCGTCCTCTCAGCAGTACAGAGAGAGCATTTAACCCAGCATGAATTAATGTCACTGAGGGCTCAGACATTTTGCTATGTTGGGATATGAGTTAAACCCGGCCCTATCATAGTGCGCAGATCGATCCATTAAATACAGGGTGACATAGGAGCTTAGCATCTTCCTATTTCATCAGGAGTGACAGGACTGCAGCAAGGTAAAAACCTCTGGGTAATGGCTATATTTATCTGTACACAAATACTTTGACCGTGAAGAGCATTGCTGCAGCTTAGAGAAATCTGCAGCCTGATAAAACCTGAGCACCCTTGGGATTTTTTTTCCTGGTAGTACAATCTAGCAGCCACGGTGTGAGTGTTCGATTTGGAAGCAGTTAAATAGCAGGAGAAGAAACAGACAGGTTAAAATCTGGCAGCACCATGCATTCTGACAGCAGATTTTATGCTGACAGGGATATTCTGAGTCATCAGCTGTTTTCACCATGCCAAGCAGCTTCTAACCCATTTGTTGGCACATGCTGTGAATAATTTCTACACACCTTTCAGCTTTTGATTAATAAACAAAATACAAAAGGAGCCTGAGAGACCCCTGTCCTGTAGTCACTAGAAACAACAGGCCTGTCATGAAAAGCTGGGCAAAATCTTTTTGACATACTGATACATTTCTAAATGCACTTAACTACACGACTCTGCAGTTAGCATCATGTAATTACACTGATGTTCAAAAAAAATTATGACCATTTATAATACCTATCCATAATGTACATACATAAATACATTTATGTATGTGATCTAAGTGCAATTTTGCATGCATAGTTACATCTGTGTATGCTAACCATGTGCAATACTGTGCATAAACAGGACTATTTATGCACAATCTGTGCAATAAACTGGCGTGGGCTAGTGTGAAATCATACATGAGCACTTTAATGTGCAATATATCAGCACTTCAGTACTTTAACACTGCATTTGTACATTAAACCGCTCAGGCACGTTAACCCTGAGGATCTCTTTGTTTGTTTTTGTTTGTCTTGAACGTATCATTTGTGTTGTTGTATGAGTGTCCGGTAATTCAATGAAAATTTCATTTTATGTTTAACTGTCATCCTGCTGCTGCCTGTAACTGCTGTTTTATGTACTTTATGTATTTTATGATTGTACACACCTGCACAAATGCATTACGCCAACCTGCCACAGACTACAGATGAAAATTAGCCTGTGGCTATTAACTGGCACATTTACATGTCAATGTTCATTGATGTGCACTGTCCTCAATCTAAATAAACAAATCAATAAAATGAAGAAACAAACTTCTCATTTAAAGGGGTTGTTCACGTAAATAACACGAGTAATATGTGCATTGACCACATAATTGCGTCCTTCAAGTCCTTAGGCTATTCCTTTCATTTTATTTAAGATCAAATCAGCAACAATAGACGTCATGAACATCAATATATCATCAAAAATCACAAAAAACACCATCTGCACTAGGGATCGAAATAATGAACAAGTTCTTGTTGTGACCCAGTTCTAAGTAGTTTAATGGATCAATATAAGTTGCCTTTAATGCTTCATTTAAATTCCACTTATCAATCCAATGTTATTAGTAACACGTGCCCTGTAAAACAATGCTGTCATGCTTTATCGCAATCATCAACAGCATGGCAGAGTAACAACGGTGGACATGAGATGAAATAGTCCACACAGTGGTTTACTGCTCTGTGACTAACTTTTGGCAAGGGTGGAAACAGCAGCCACATGCAAATCATACGTAAATGTCGAATGGCATTAAATATCACTAGTGTATTGTTTGATATTGTTGACAAAGAAAACACAGGAAACAAAGAGCAACACTGACAAGACCAGCTGCAGACACTTTGCAAGCTCTACCCTAGTTCTACTTTTCCAAATGTTTCCCATTTATTTATGCAATTTAGAAAGCTCTTCGACTCTTTTGGTTGAAAATAGACTTTGGATCACTATGTTTTTATTTTTTGTTATGTTTTTTTATCTTTGATGCCAGAACCTAGAGATTCCAGTGGCAAGTGCCACATGAAACAGAATCATGAAGTCCTGAAAACTTTTAACTTTGGAAACTCAGAGGAACTTAAAAAAACCCGAGTTTAAACTTTTATAACTGCAACACAGTCAACTTGTACGCCAAGTGGAGATGCTTCTCTTGTCCAAAAGCAGTGACACACGGATATAAATAGTTAAAAAATGTATGACTTAATAGCTGCAGACATGGATTAAGCTTCTGTGTAAAGTACAGAGGAGCAGAGTCAGACGAGACTCCTGTATGTGCAGTGCCCTCCTTGTAAAATGTAAGGCTGCAATCAATTAGTGATTCTGTGCTTTCATGATCCTAAAACCAGGACAGCCTGAAACTACACCAGGAAACATACATCACTCTGCAGAGTTGGTCCTGCAGCTTGTGTTTTGTAGCTAGGAAGCAGCTTCTACCTTTTGTCTGTGTTTTTGTACAACTTATGCAGGAGCTTGTCTGCAATTTTTCAAACCAAAAACATTTTAAAACCCAAATACTGAATGTTTAGGACTTGCATTTGTTGCTGTGGTATCAAACAGGTATCGATATTGTTTGAATTTGGCAAAAACTACATCAAAATTTATGACTCGTATACCACTGAAACCATTTGATATACTTTACACATAGATCTTGAGTCACCATCCATCTGACAAATACCGTGGTGTAAAAAGGGTCAACATTTCCCAGCCTTACCCTGATATAAAAAAAGCCTTCCTGAGCTACTGATTGAATATGGATCGCTGTCATTTTCTGAGAGCTTCCAAAATAGCTCTCCCACTTCCTTACTTACCAGTGCAAGTCTCCCCAGCCAATCAATTAAAATGTGTTATTATAAAAGGCATTTTGGCATGTGATTAAGAAATGGGATCTTGATTGCTATGGGAGTCAGAGCCGAAGACCCTCCAGTAATATTTAATGGGGTTGCCTCAGTCACTTTGCCAGTGTTAAAGTATATTAAGAGTTTCTACTACCCGGCTCAACAGGAGCACAGGCACCCAACAGACTGTCAAATCTCTGACACCCATTTAATTGAATGATCCAAAAATCCTTAACACATGTGGATGCACATGCACGCACACACACAGACAGTCTCGTTCAACCCCCCTAACGCCCCCCACTCTGCTGTTAATTCTCCCAACGGTGTAACGGGAACTTAATGATTGCAATAAACCCTGCTGAGGTGCAGGCAAGTTTTGCTGATCCTGGTGATTCCTGCAAATTGCCTCCAGTTAATTATTGAGCTGCATATACATTTAATAAGCCTTTCTTAATTTGTCTTTCACCCCTCAGGACGCCATGTCATGTCAAAAACGACAGGCAAAATGAGGCTGCTGACGGGGGAAAGAGTGTGGCTGTGGATTTTAAGTAAAGTGTGGAGAGCAGTCGTGCTCCACAGACAACCCCCGCAGCCAGAAAACGCAAACAGTGGCACAAATTAAAGACACAAATGTGTTGTTGAAGATTATTAAAATAGGAGCAAAATGAAAGAGAGGTGAGTTGGAAAACAGCAGGGTGATGTCAAAAAGCAAGGACTGATGGATCAAGTTCAATATGACATTTTAAAAAATGAAACAAAATACAGTTAAGACATTAAAATAACTTTTTTCAACTTGTATCAAGGCAGGTTTGAACTGTGTGTGCTTGTGAACTGTGTTGCACACAATTTAATGTGAGGCGCATGTTTCATTTTCATGGGTTTTCTTTTTCTTTTTATCACTGGATTTTCATTTTGGAGGTGCGATATTCTGTGCTCTGCAGTTTTATATTTTCACTGGAGTGAAGAGCCACATCCAGGGAGGTTTGAACTTGCTTAGAGCATGTTTACGTGGATGTGGAGTTCATCCTCAAGTCATTGTGCCTTGACTTAATTGCACACACTCTGGACCCTTTCTCTTCATAAAAATGGAATGGAAAATTGTCTTTGTATATGCTCTCTGATTGTATACCTGTCCTTTCCAAATAAATACACAAATAATAAAATAAATAAAATAACATTTTTCTTTCGGGGGATTGTGTACTCTTAAGTTTATCCAATATTGTGTTGTAACATTAAAATTGTGTTCTGCAATACATCCGTATTCAGTTCAGTTCAACTGGATACAATTCAAATTGTTTATGTCATTTGCAAATTAAGAAAAATGCTTTCTTGCACAATGGAATTTCTACTCTGCTGTCCACAAAGAATGCCAGGTAAGAGATATAAAAAAATTAGGATTTAAATAGAACATAAAAAAGCATCAAGAACATACTGTACAATTAGAAACAAAGATAAATTCCAATTACATGTATATATAAAAAGATTTTTTATAAAATAATTTCTGCAAAGGTGTATTGTGCAAAGATCTGACATCACAGACTTGTTGTATGGTTGTGTTATTGTTGCAACGTTGTACGCATTGTAACATTGTATGCATTATAACTAACTTCATTTACAGCCACAATAAGCATCTCTATTCTGTTTCCTAAGAATTCCCTTGTCTCGTCCGAATGAGCTAATATGACACACCAGATAGACAGACAGTAGCTCGTATTGTCTTCGTTGAATGAAGAACCTTTTAAAAACATATTTGGAAGATGACTGGATCATTATGGGCCAATCAGGTAATAGTGTGTACAGATGCAGCGACCAAGGAGTCAAGTACATAATGCAAGTCAGTTTTCAAATCGAGCTCTTGCTGAAACCTTTCAGGGAAGAACTAAATCTCTATTAATGGGACATTCCAGATGATGTCGTTTTTTCTTCATTTAATTTAGAAATGTTGTCCAGATCTGATAAAACTGCCATGACATCAGGCAGCATCCATGCAAAACGCCTCACAAGCAGCTGTTCTTCACAGGCTTGTGGTTGGTTCTTGCTGTCGTCATGTTTGTTGCTCTCACATCTCTCCCTTTGGGGCTGCTGATTGGTCAGTGTCCCTACAGGCCCAGCTTAATTTTTCTAGCTTGAGACTTTGCAAAATGGGTCTGCCTGCATACAGACACTGAATCAGGTCAATTCTGCGGCATTGTACGGTTACTGACATATTTGTTTATGTTCAGCTAAACTTTGCTACATTACTTTGTTCAGCTAGCCTCAGTTATTACCTTGTCAGTGTCTGTTTGTCGGTCTGTCTGTTTGTGAGCAAAATAACTCCATGATTAGAGAAGACTGACAACATGTCAGAAAGCTGTCTTTGAAGTGCAAATTCCAAATCCTCAGGCTAAAAGATGGGGAAAGAAAGGAAATTAGAGACTCTGATTGACTTACTTGTTGATCTGAGCCAGGAACATGCCTTTCAGAGCGTAGAACTCAGCCGTCATCTCCTTGGTGAAGTACTTCAGATTAGTCGACTCAATCACCTCCAAACCCTGACAGATAAAGACAGAAGCAACACAGAATTAATTCCATGTTAAAAGGAAGAAAAGAAACTTGCCTATGGAGATACACCGGCATTGTGTTTCAGACAGGGCCGTGATCACAGGTGAAAAACAAACAAACTACTTGCTGTTCATTAAGAAGTGAGAAAAAGAGGTGTTAAGGGAGCTAAACTTCCATTATGGTGAGCCTCTGATTAGGTGTCCCCAGTGTGCTGCTGTGACAAACGATGTGTAGCAGAAGAGAGAGAGGAAGAGGGAGAGTAAGAGCAGATGAGATAGAAGTAAGAGAGAGAGAGAGGGGAGTGTCTGCTGGCACTTTTAATGACTTGTGGTGAGCTGAACTGCTTCTATTAATCAGAGTACTCCATGGGCTTAAGAGCAAGCTCCTGAGTAACGCTCTCTTATAAGTCTCCCTGCTATAGCTTGTCACCCTGGGCCACCCCAAACACTCTTTGCTCTTACTGCTTTTCCCCAATCGAAGTACCCCTGACTAAGCCTCCAGCTGCTACTAACACAAACCAACTCAAGAGCTTAAATCACATGAAGTGCATCAGAAGTGCTGTTTGAAACACTGGCTTCAAATGAGGGTGTGCAGTGCCAAGTTCCAAATAAGTTCAGTATTTTTAGCCAGTTGACTGATTTGTAATATAAAGAACAGTTGTCAGGAATTGTTGACTTATTAATACTTCCAAGTTTTAAGGAAATATTTGTTTGTTGACTTAGTGATCATTTTAAGTACGACAGAAGCATAAATCTCATTGGTGTGTTAGTGCACTGTAAGCACTTGAAAGGAAAATATTACAAAAGTTTAAATTGATCATTTGTGTTTTAGATAATATTTACAGGTGAATACATTTCTTATGCAGAGCATGTAAATTATATATGTTCAACCCTTTTTTCTTTGGTCATATTTTCTTGATCACCCTTCAGTCTTCATGTTGAGCACAGAGGGGTACTTTTTAATAAAGTTTAGATTTCTCTGAATTTGAATTTGGATGAGGCATTATCTTCCTACGCTGTAAAAATAAACTAAACACATTTGATCCCCCTTTCACAAAATTGACAGAGCATGTTTCATCCAAAGCATGTTTTTTCACCATGTGAAACCATAAAGGAATTTATCAATTTGACCCCCTTGTCTCTTTGGCAGTGCATATTCTTGATTATGAATGCATAAACAAGCCTCTAAATCCCATTTACTGACCTGCATGCAATCTAACTACAACTTTCATGAAACTCTATTGCTTTGTAGTTCCACACTGGCTTTATTGCTAAAATGCCTTAACTGAATCATTTTACAAAGTGCTATCATGTTGTTGTCATTTCTTTTTTAACACATCTAAGTCTTGAGTCTTTCATTTGATATATAACACATATTTACAAATTGTGAATCTGTTAGAGGCAAAAAAAAAAAGTATAACAAAACATTGGCATATATCAGAGACTGACAATTGTTTAACCTTGAAAACAGATACTGAAACATGAACATTAAACTAGTGCAACACTCATACATAATGCTTCATCCTTTTTTGATGCCCATTCTCGAATTCCTTTGGCATATTCTTATTTTTAACCAGTACATTTTATGTGGCTTTGTTACTTGCAATAAATAACTGTTCACATTTGTGAGTTCTGTGTCCTGAGATGCTACATAATGGTACATTTGTATCTTTGATTTTGTATCTCCCCGCCTTAGGTCAAAGAAAGTTTGCTCATGTTAATTCTGCACATTTTGATACATGTGTATTCCAGGTATGTGAATTAATTTGCACTCTCCCAATATAATTTTTTTCAATAAATGAACTTTTTTTTAGAGTTCTTCAGCTCTACTTCATTTGCTTTTATAGGTTTAGACACTACATTACAGTGTTTCTTTTATACTGCTACTGAGCACGAATTTACACATATATGGCACCTCCCTGATAAATGAAAAAAGACATAAAAAATATAGCAAAAGTACACAAAAGACAATAGTTAATCTTACCTGCATGCACTCATTCTTGCCCATGACACCAGCTAGCTGTAAATAGCATTTGACCTGCTGCCTGATCTTCTGGAAGCAGTCCACAATGGGCACAGTGGGGATGGTGTGGATACGACTCAGAATGTCCAGAGCCACATTCACCAAACCCTGAGGAAACAACAGTGTGATGGAGCTTAACATAGTTATTGAAGGTTAAAGACAATCTGGCAAAGTTTATCTTTACTGCAGCTTGTTTATTAAACTCATTTATATATCTGTGCCTTGACGCAACAGTTTATAATTTCACCTCAAAACAGTAGTTTTTACAGTGATCTATCAGTGAAAAAACATTTACCATGCAACAAAAATAGCATTTATCCCATCAATCTGTCTAGCCCTCCTGTCTTTTCCACTTCTTAGCATCATCCACCAAGTCTTCTTCCATTAGTTGGTCTCAACAGAGTAACAACCATACTTAGATGACAACTAAGACCATTCTGCCTTATGAAAGTTATTTTACTCTCCAGTTTCAAAATGTTTGATTTCAGTGGAAAAGTAAAATATGTTCTACTGAAAGTTTGAAGGAGTACCTGCTTGCGTGCAATCTTGCCATACTGAATGATAGCAGAGGCAGAGGCATGAACGCCCAACATGGCGTTGTTGTTGTTTGGATCATGTTGTGTATTCGTCTCGTATGCAGTCACTATGGCTAAAAAGAGAAACAAAAACAACAATGAAATGAAGTGTAGAAAATGCCTTTCACACAACAGTTTAATGTGTAAAAATATCCAAAGAGGAGAGTCTAAAGCAGTTCAAACACTGGGAGTTGTCTTACGCTCTGAAGGCTCAGCTGCCATAATGCAAGAGCGCACCAGGGACGCTGAGTGTATTGAACAGTAAATGTGCCTTGGTGATAAATTTCATCAAGAAAATTCCATTTCACTTCAACATAAGTTTGAAGGCTGTCATGAATAAATGAAGTGGATTTTTATTGGCAAAAAATCTGTGCTGTCATTATTTCAGCACCTCACAGTCAAGAGTTTGGAGCTCAAGTTGCTTGTGACATCACATTTTGCAGTGACTGCCTCGCTGAACGGTTTCAAAGTCACTGCGGGAGAGAGCTGAGCATTGAGCAAGATAAATATGTGTGTGTCAGCGTGTGTGTGTAATGTCCTGCAGTGAGAGAGAGTGCTTTAGTGAGCTGACATTTGGAAATGTACAGAGACCCTGAGGGGGTTCAGTGCATCGTGGCCTTTCAGAGAAGACCCCATCCTGGATAAGCAAAAACCCAAGAAAGAGTCAGGGGGTTTACACAAGTGTGTTATTCCCTCAAATATGCAAATTTGTACAATTAAGACTCCCGGCATGTTTAAGCACTACCTTGGCGAGCAGTACAGAATCTGCGTCATACCTTGGTAGTGGTGCTGGCGCCACATAAAGATGCTGCTCCAGTGGGACAGGTCGTCAGAGACAATTGGCAGTCGGTTCCTCCATGTTTTCACCACCGTCTTCATGTCATGGAGGCTGGTGTTACGGCCCAGGTTAGCTGGCTGAAGGCCTGCATTAATTTGGGCTGCTTCTTGTAGCTCGATGATCTGCTGTGCAGCCTGAGGACAAATGAGATGTAATTAAATTCTGTTGTTTCTGACAACAGTCCACTTGTTAATGGAAATTTTAAAAAAAGTTGGCTATGTTCACACAAGTCCAAAGTGACAGCATTCTGATCTTTCCTCCTTTTTTGCTTCTATGAGAGGCAGATTATAATGGATTTTAACACCTCAAGTCAAGATTTGATTTAATATTGACTAAGGGCACTTTTATTTATGGGTCTATAATGCTTAAAAAGAAGTTACACACAGGTTGCAATGTGAACAAACAAACAAAAATAACTAGATCTGAGCATAAGACCTTGTAGTGATAACACAGTATTACATTTTGGAAAGTAAGACATGAATAGAAACATGGACACTTTCACTCTAAACCAGAGCAGCCCAAAGTCAAAGTGAGGCCCTGAGCAGTATTTCTGACAAAGACCCCAAACTCCATACACCAAACTGTTGTGCATAACAAAACCTAGTTTAACAATAAAGACAAAACAACACAAATGAAACTTTATAACTTTTACAAATAGCAGAATTTAAGGATTAAGCTGCAAATAAGTCCTCAATAGACATAAAAAGGAAAATGTGACGATGAATGATATAATCAATCAATCAATCAATCAATCAATCAATCAATCTTTATTGAAAAGCACTTTTAATACATAAAATGTAGCACAAAGTGCTGAACATTCCTGTAAACAAGTAGATAAGAGTCAGGGATAAAGATAATTAAAGTACTGCAATAAAATAAAATAAAATAATTTGAAAAAAATATATGAAATACCACCCACCCTCCCAGCCCACATTTAACACAGACAGCCACTCACACGCACTCATGCATTCAAGCACAAACATGCTACCAGGCGCACACACGCACACACGCACACACGAGGACACTCGTCAGCACTATTCCACAACAGAGGACTGAGGAGACACTATCTTGAATTAAAAATGAGGAAACACATTTTAAAACGGATAAAACCATGATAGGATATATTGAAGTGTTAAAAGTTGATAAATAAATAACTAAAACTGTTTAAAATCAACATTAAAAGGAAATAAGTAAAAAATTGGTTAAACAAAAAAGTAACTCTGAACCTAAAATTGAGTAAAACACATAAAATGCAAATTAAGAGAGTAAAACAAACTTCTACTAAAAGCCAGATTAAAAAGGTAGGTCTTGAGTTTGCCTTTAAAAATATGAACAGTAGGTGCTGCCCTCAGGTTTTCAGGTAGACTGTTCCACAGATGGGGGCCTTAATATTGAAAGGAAGCTTCGCCGTATGTTTTGGTTTTAACTTTGGGATCAGTTACCTGAAGACTGAGGACTCTACTGGGCTCATATGGTAAAAGCAAAATCAGATAAATATGAAGACCAAGACCATTAAGAGATTTAAATGTTTTTTTAGGGCATTTTGTGCCTTTGTTGACAGCAGAGAGACAGTGGAGAGGCTTGTGAAAGGGGGTGAGAGAGTGGGGGAAGACTGGTCACAGGTAAGCAAGTACATGGGGGTGCCTGGTTGCAAACCACTCCTCCACCAAACAAGCATCCCATTAAGAGATTTAAAAAACGATAAATGCATGCATGGTAAGGATCAGGGGTAAAAACAAGCTTCACTAAACTCAGCCATTTTTTCAAAATCTTTCCAAAGCATAAGCCGACTTTATCTCTTCTGCTGCCCTGTTATGAGAACTTCAGGAAACAAAAATGTCTAAAACTGTCCTTCTCTGATACTGCACATGTTTTTGTTAACTCAAAAATATAGCACTTCAACTTGAATCTTCAAAGAAATGTGTATAGTGGGAGACGAAATGCAGTAGACTCTCCTTTTTTTGTTTACACTTTCGTTTTCTTCTTTTCCAAGCTGCCGTCTGCTTCAGAGATTCAGTCCTGAAAGTGAACCAGCTGCATTTAATCTTCTTAATATTCTGTCTACAAAACACAGTCCAACAAAAATCATGCTACTTGCCAAATGTCTTATAGTTTGCACTGCATTACACAAGTTTCCTTGCACCCTCGATCACAGGCTCTCTCTTTAAAGAAATATGTTGATTATTTGTTTTCTTTTTGTGTCTTTTTAAGGCTTTTGCTTTTAAGTTGTGCTTGCATTATGTTGTTCTGAAACGCATGTTCAGAGCCAACAATAAAGCCTCCTGATTCATCTCTTGCCAGTGGCTCTTGTTGCGTTCTGTGTTGGAGGTACAGCATGTAAAAGGTAGAACATCTCCACAATGTTTTTCTGTATCAAATGAAAGAGATGCTAAAGGAGAATGATCTGAAAAAAGGGGTCAGAACAAAGGGTCATGATAACATGTTTGGAGTGGATGAAAAACACGAAATTTGCAGAGTAGGGTGAGGAGATATATGGATGAGAATAGGAGGAAGAAAGGCAAAAAGAGGTGCCAAGAAAGAGACAGAGGGTGCAAGGGCGAAGCATTAATGTACAAAATGACTGGATGAGAGTATTAGGTAAGAAACATGGAAAGTAAGAGACGTGTAGGATGAAATGAAAGAAAAGATGACAGTTACTGTCAAAGAACTGGCAGCTATGATGACAGAAGACATACTGCTGCTGTCCCCCTTCAGGTCACTGGCTTAACACTCACCCTGGACAATACCAGGGGCTGAAAGCCTCCACAAAGAGATGGATCAAAGTGACCAAACACATTTACCTCAAAGGCCAGGTGGACCTGAAGATCTCTAACACTGCTGTGAGAATAAGAAAAGCCTAAGATGGGGATTCTACAGCTTTTTTAGTCATCATTTTTCAGGATGTTAGTGACAATTTAGCTGGTATGAGAAGAACATATCCTGTCCACGCATAAATAAGTTCTTTTCCATCAAAATCTTATTAAAAAGACAGGCAGTCAATGGCTAAAGATTACATTTATCAGACATGCATCTGTTTGTGTGTGCTCTATCAAAAAAGTCACATGTTGAAATGGAGAGATACGCACAAAAAAGCTCCCTTGGAAAGATTTCATTAGGCAAAAGTGGCGTTTCTGACCATATGGCTCTTCTTTATGGCTCGAAATGTCACTGTTGCTGAAGCAATTATTTTGCATATTTGCATAACAAAAAGCAACCCCGCTCATCGATTTGTTTGAAAAAAGATGAAGAAAAAAAGGAGGAGAATTTATATATCTCATAAAACTACAGAGAGCAGTTAGCAGTGAGTCATATCTCCATATTTGAAACATTTATTTCTGACATTATTAAGAGTCACTACAGTTGCAGAGTTACCCACGGAGACTGCTGGGAACCTGAAAAGGACTTTCAGGGTGTCTGATTCTTAAAACTACAGTCCAAAAGCAACCATCACATGCTGCAATTATGAAACTGCTTAAATTGCAGGACTAGGGATTAGAATAAGAAGATTTTCTTAATACTAATGCCATAATTGACTCTGCTCACCCATTCTTCATCAAGTCACTCATCAATCCTGTAGTATTTTCTGTCTGGGAAAAGTGTAGGCTAGAACAGCTTTTCTTGGCGAACAATGCCAAACACATAGCACTCTTGATATCTACTGTTTCTTCACTATTAGATGATGAAAATCAACATGAACAAGACTGATAAGACAAGGTAACATTAGTAAACAAAAAAATGTAGCACTGCTGCTTATACTTGAGATGCTACTGGAGTCAAATCACATCACATTTCACACCTCTCCTGTCAGCCATGATTGCTTTCTTAACCCCTGTGTTGATGTTCGCACTAACTGTCTCACACATATGTCTGATATGCAAGGCCTTAAAAGGGGACTGAACTATAAAGGCAAATGATTTTAATCTCTCAAACAGGATGGAACCACCTCTAAACTGGATCTGACTCACCATTTCCATCTCTACTCAAGATAACACAGGATTTTCAAGGATGTGTTGCTTTTCCTTTATTTTCAATCTGTTTTTAATGACTGGAAAATTGGACAGCAGCATCCAGGTTTTCCACAATGGGAGAGACCTGCTAAGGGGCAATTTTGCAGCAATTTAAGTGAAAAATAGAAGAATTGCTGTTCCCTGTATAATGAAGATGCCACAGCAATAATAACAACCAGGCTATAATTTTTCATTCCAAAATAATGATTTGAAGAGGAAATCACTTTATCTTCCTGTTACCATGGTAGAAAAAGAAAGATTGGGATGGGAAAAGATGGGAAAATGTGAGAATGATGAGCGAGGGCCTCTATCTCATTCTGTGAAAAAGAAGGCACATTGATTGGCCAAAAGCTTCTTTGTGAACAGGTAATCAATCATTCCATTATAACTACTCATCAATCAATATTAATGCCAAGCCTCATAATCGATGGCGTGGATGATAATCCATTGATCGCCGGTCACAGCTAAGGGCTGGGATTTGATGATAGCTTGATTCAGATGGTATTTGAGCCCGTGTGTGTATTTGCAGAGTCTGGGCTGCTCATTCTCTGAGGCTCATGGAGTCGTGAATATGAGATATAGAGTTTGGAATGGAGATTTACAACAGGCTGCTTGGCTGGGCAGAGGAATAAATAGCTTGTTTTCTCTCGGCTAGGGTAAATAATTGGACTGCACATATGCAAGTGCACGCACAGCCAAAAACCACACACACACACTGACAAAGAGTGTAGTCACCCAATTCAAATAGAAAAGATAAATGTAGCGAATCAGAGCCATGCAGACGACTTAACCCCCCCTGCCCTAAAATCAAATCTCCCAAAACAAAATAAATTAGGCAATACAATATTTTTCACAATTATCTGTTAATATCAGCTGATGGCCCATTTCTAACCTTCATTCAGAGTGTCCCATTCATCATGTAAATGTAATTCTGCTGCAGGTATTTAATCAAATGCTATCTGATGGCAGGGAAGTAATTACAGCCATTCTAAACTCACTCTCCTTTCTCTCTCTCTCTAACTCCATTTTGTTCACTTTCTTTCAATTTCCACTGCCTCAGTCTACCTTCTTTTCTCCTTCTCCATTTTCATCGCTGCACCTTTCTAGTGTAATCTCTAGCAGTGAAATCAAAGAGGCCCAAAGGTTTTTTGATTTCTTTTTAATCATCTATCTCAATTTAACAAAATGGAGTGAGAGGGGAAGACAGAGGCCGTTATCAGCGATACTAAGCAACACAATGTCCCAGGGCTGCTGATAATCTCTCGACATGAATCTCCTCAAGTGCTGGAACAATAAACAGACTTCCTGTGGCACTCTGCAGAGTTTCGCGGCTGTTCCTTTAGTCATGAACGAAGGCTTTCAGCATAAAAGAAAAAAAACCTCTTTGATGCATTTTAAGCACCTACCTGCAGTAGTGGCGTGTGCACATGGGAGACAATGTTCGGCAGCCTCCTCCACTCGCGGATGGCCAGGCTGGAGGCCATCTCCACCAGACGCTCAATGTAGTTGAGCTGCTGCTCCTCTGGGTGGCAGATGGCCAGGTAGCCTCGGTGCATGTTCACCCTCCAGGCCATCTCCTTGGGGCAGCTTATCTCCACCTTCACAGGAACAGAGATATTTGATTTGTACACCTGAACAGATATTAATGGCAGCAAAAGTCTGACAACAAGACTTATCAGGGCATTTTTTATTTTCTAAAGAATTATGGTAGGGTGGGGCAATATGGTCTTAAAATTGAATTTCTTGCCATTTCTGATTTTAATTCATTTTTCCCCCTACCAAAGAAAAAAAAACTTCATACGACAGAAATTACATTGAACAAGTTTGTAATACGGTGTATGACTTAAATTGCTAAACAGGCTGATGTCTTTAAGTTTGTACTTCAAAATGTGGCATACATTAGGTAGGAGATGGGTTTGAGCAGCAGGCCCACCAGCCCAGCATCTTACAATGAAAGATGATGTCAATTTGATGGCAGCATATGTTGCTCCGAAAAACTGTATGTACCTTTCAGCATGAATGGCTCCTGCACAAATGTGCAAGCTACCCATGCCATGGGCACTAAAACACCCTTATACCATCACAGATGCTTGCTTTTGAACTTTTCCACTTTGGCCCGGAGGACACCACATCCACAATTTCTAAGAAGCAATCTGAAATGTGGACTCGTCAGGCCACAGCAGGCTTTTCCACTTTGCATCAGTCCATCTCGAGCCCAGAAAGGCCAGCAGTGTTTCTCGGTAGCACTGATATATGGCTTTTGCTTCATATGGTAGTTTTACTTGCACTCTGTATATAGTAACAAATTGTGTCAACTGGCAGTGGTTTTCTGAAGTGTGGTTTTCACTCTGAGCACATGTGTTAATATCATTTACAAAATGATGTTGGTTTTTAGTAAAGATTCAGCCAAGGGATCTAAGTTCACAGGCATTCAATGTTTGTTTACAGCCTTGCCACCTCCATGCCAAATTTCTCCAGATTTGCTGAATCTTCTGAAGATAGAATGGACAGTAGATAATAAATAACCTTCCAAATTCCTTGCAACAGTATCCTGTGTAACATTGTTCTTTAACTGCTGGGTCATTTCCTCATGAACTTGTTCACTAAGCGTTGAAACTCGCTTATCCTTTTGAATAACTAAGCCTTTCCTTCATGCTCCTTTTATGCCTTGTCATGAAACCCACCTGATTCCTATTAACTTGTACACCTATGGGTCATTACAAACAGGCGTTTTTGAGCATTTCTCAACTTTTGCAGTCTTTTTAGCACCCTGTTCCAACTATTTTTTGGGATATGTTGCAAGTATTAAATTTAAATAAGTGAATATTTGCAAAAAAATTACATACATAATATATATTAAAGATTATGCAAATTATTGTACTGTATTTTTATTTGTTTTTCTAAATCGAACTTCATTGGAATTGAGGTTTGTATTTATTGTTGCCTACTGTTTAACAAACTGTTCCCAATTGTAGTTAAACTGCTGCTGATACATGGGTCAGTTTCACTTTTGGAAATCAAATTGAAGATGTTTTACCACCTGAACTATGCAAAAATATGTTTTGTAAAATATGTTTCCTCTTTCCCCAAGAGTTCCAAAAGCAGTAAGAATCATGTCAAAAAAGGACATCATTAAAGTGTTTTAGCAATTGAAATGACAAAATCTGAAATATATTTCGGCATGTTAAATAGTATCTAAATCCCACTTTTTTTTCTATGACATTTCCTGACTGGCTTAAGGACAGCTTGTAACTGTTATTTTAAGCCAGAAAAGGACAAAGAATATCAAATCTGAAATTGGTGACATAACGGTGATGCATTTCCCTTTTGTGCTTCTTCTGAAGATCAGCACACACTTGGGTTTACACAACAAAAGAGACATGTATCAAAAGAGTGCAGACCAGACCCCAACAGCAAGAGGTTTGAGTGATCTTTTGTGAGCTGCTGCTGAGGCTAGAAAAACAGCATAAAGAGTGTTGTTTGTGAGTGCTGTGCTGTGCTGTTTCTCTGTTATATTTTGTCTCTGTGATGTCTAGCAGAAAAGCACACACTTCTCTAAGCTTTGAATGAGGCCGTTTTAATTAAATGTAAACATCTGAAGGCTTATGACACTTAGCTAGTATAATGCAGGGCTCGGACAAATGCACAACAATAGTGTTTCCATTTCATTTCGTGAATGGTTTTGCAGGACTTTTGTGCTAATGACTAATCATCTCAGCAAGTCTGACAAAGAGGCGGAGGAGAGAAAAGGCCTTGTTATTGATTAAAACCCTGAGTGCATTAACGCTAAACAAACAATAGCCCAGAGGGGGGGCTGCTAAATCAAATCAGCAGGCTGCTACTGAGCGGTTGTAGATGAGTGAAAGAAATGGAATAAGAAGAGAAGCAGTGCCAATAGCAAAGGGAAAAGATGTATTTTTGTGTGCGCTCCTCAGAAGTGCCAGAGAAAATTACAGTGATCAGTCAAGGTGCACCTATCAGAGTTGACACTTGATGAATATCCTGGAGACAGGTACGCCCTTATCAAGAGCCAGCTTTAATTGAAAGCGAGGACATTTGGACTTTTCCTCAGAGGTGGCAAACGCTGGGCAAGCAGACAACCGGAAGCCTTGCGCCTTTCCTCCTCCATAAAACAAATCACCCTGCAGCAGGAGCCGGGGTAATTATTCACACACACACGACTGTCGTAAATATTAGCTGCAAAAACCAGAGCTGCGGAGTGGAGGATAAGGAGGAAGAAGTGGTTGAAGACAGGCGATTTTAACAAAAAGTGGAGTAGGGAAGCAAGAGTCGGAGAAAAGAGGAATGGTCGGAGGTTGAAGGAGGGAATGAAACACAGAGGAATGGATACCGCGGAGCTGGAGCTGCCGTCCAGACAATTTAATTAGGTGTCACCTTAGGACAGAGCGGCTCAACGGATTGGTTCCAAGTCTCCTTGAAAGAACAAAACAGGAGTATTTGTTATATGTCAGGTGCTATCACACGCTTGCCACCCATCTTCAGTTTGTTTTAGGAAACATGAGGACAATAAATTAACAGGTCAAACAACTGAGCTGCATTTTCACAGCTTTATGACCAACTCCCAATATCAAGTTGCTGTACTCCATGTCAACATTGAGCCCAAGAAAAAAAAGAAGAAAAAAAGAAAGTAGAACCAAGCCTCTGGTTCACTGGGTTCAAACCTGGAGGCTTCTCTGAGTGTGTGATTGAGTTAGTGAAAACTTGTGCTCCAAGATTCTATTTTCCTTCAACAGAATTTGTGCTCCTAGCTTCTATTTTCCTTCAACCTGTCATTGGGTTTAGTGCAACCTCTGGGAGAGGGTGAGAGTCAAAGCAGTGTGTAGTTGTGTGTTCATGTGTGCGCAGACATTCATAAATGAATTCACTGTTACATGATGACTGCACACTGCTCACCTGAACCAGAGCCTCCTTCATGGCAGCCCAATTGGACACCCTCCAAGCACACTCGAGCATGAGATAAGGGTTTGAGTGGCCTTTGGATTGGGAATATTCAGTGAGTGATTCCCACTGGTTCAATTCCTTGGAGCACCTGGATATAAGGACGAGGGAGATGAGAAGTTCAGACAACATTAAACAAGCTTGCAAATGCTACACAGCTGATGTATTTTATAATGTTCCTGAGAGAATGTGATACAATTTTTGCAGTTTGCTTTTCTCCTTTCAGTTCCTTGCTTTATTTCATTACTAATATAAATAGTGTTGCACACAAAATGAAAAATTTCAACTGAAACCGATAACTGATTATTTACGTCTTCTCATGGCCGACACCAATAACCGGTAAGTCTCTATTTTTATATGTAACATAATCTTTTTGCATGTTGAAATCTTGATCCAACCACTGAGCCGTTAAGCTAAGCTTGTTGACTGGACTTACATCAGATGTCCATATGTCTGTGGCAAAACTTGCGTGTTGTCCGTTCTTCTTATGTGCCATGTTATCAAGTTATGGATGTGTGTGGCAATGGTACCTTAGAGCGCTATGAACTCCATCACTTCGTTGACAATAGCTTTAGCCTTTACACTGTCTCTTGAAAAGTTTTCCAGTTTTCAAATGCTTGTTGAATGGAGATATCCACGCGACCTTGTGTTGCTTTTAGCCTGAGCACCGCCAGCTGCTACTGCGGCTGCATTGTATTTTTCAATACTGCTTCGCTGCTATGATGGCTTTTCAGGTGAGCTTTAATATTTTGTGTTACAACTTGAGGTCCTCTTTCCTCCTTTCAGAACTCTCGTCGAAAAGCTTGTGCAAACAGCAATGCTGTTCCACTGAGAAAACCAACCACAATGTTGAAGCCCTGTTCACTTTTGGTCTGGCAGAGAGAGAGAGGGGGAGGCTGGGGTCCTTCTAGTAAGGCACAATAGATAACGTACCCAGCACGCCATGGCATGTTTTGGGGCTAAGCAGCCAGCAACAATTTCCCCAATTTAAGACATTTATCTGATCTTTTATCGAAAAATGCATGAACTGGGTCAATAAAAAGTCATTTTCCCCAAATCTGCCGATAATGTATCGGTCCGATAAATATCACACATCCCTAAATATACTGATTTACCGGTAATATTCTCTTCCCGTCTATAATATCTTAGTCTGTTTCCTGCAGTTTTTATATTATGTTGATTTCAACTTGCTTGTTAATCACTCCTTTTCTAAATAATATTCTTGTAACATCACCTTATTAATTTTGTTGTTGTCATACCTTTTATCTTTTTAAGTTAACTTTGTTTCATATTGCGCTCAAGTGTTAACTCCTTCACTTTACCTCTTTTAAAAGCTTTATGTTTTCAGTCGGGGTTTTTTTGGGCAGGAGGTTGATTTCCCATTTGATTTAATTAACTTTATTTACACCATCACTTTCATCCATTGTACTGCGTTTATCAGATTTATTCCTCTTGGAGCCTTTGTGAAATTTTTGCAGCTTCAATTTCACTTAGTTTACATTTTGATATCTTAACAGCTTTCGTCCCTTTACAATTGATCATGCTAGTCACTGTGTAATGTTTTCTGTTCTTTCGGTTCTCATGATGCCAGAGTTGTTTGTACTTGTTATTTTTTCCTTTACTTTGTAACTATGCAAGCTATTGTATTTAAGCCAGAACACTTGGTAAACCCCAAGTAAGCTACAAAAATCAAGGTAAACTCTCACAGGCCCAGTGCAGCTCCTGAGTTGGTGACAATTTTTTTTTTTTCAAAACCATGAAAAAATGTACATTAATGCATAACCTTTGAGCTCCAAGTTAGTGAATATTCTGGCCTATGTAAAATAACTATAATGGCTTTTAAACAGGCCCACATACAGCAGGGAGAGTCATTTAGTTCCGCAGGGAGGCACAGTTGCTGCTCTAGACTGTGGTGAGCGGTTATCAAGAAGCCATTTGTGTCTGATTCATTAAGAGAAAATCGAACTGATAGAAATTCCTTCCGATGGATACATGTTTTCCATATGTGAACAAAATTACATCCAGTCTTTCAAAGGAGAGAGCTATATGGGTGATTTACAGTGGGAAAACAAACTTTATAAATTCAGTGAATGTACATTCAGCAATTACTGTTCCTTAGCTGTAATACATGCATAGCTGAAGAGACCGCATTCTGGTTTGATCTATTGTCTGTCTACAGTAAATATAAACATATATACGAGGCACAAAAGAAAAATTCTACAGAGGCTTTGTGCTCCTCGAGCTTCGTCCATGTGTAAGAGAGACCACCCTCTGGGATTGCAGCATCTTTTGTGTTCCAGAAATCTCACCGTATCCAGTGGTCCTCCCACAGCTGGTATTCAGGGAAGATAGCTGGAGAGACGTTACTCCTCTCATGCTCTTTTCTTGCCTTCTCCATTGCTTTTTCGTAGCTTTCTTGGGCCTGAACAACATATAAAATTTTTAGAATGAAGCCTTTTGGAGCTAATAAAATGTTTATCAGAACAACATGTCTGCCTTGATGCAACCTGCTGCAACATCTTGTCAGTTCTCATTGACATAGTGAAACAAATGATTACAGAAGCATCTCATGCAAATACAAAACAGCTAAAGAGCACGTCAAAATCAGCCTCTAAACAACCGTACATTTCTAACAATTACACTGCCAAATAAAACAGTAGTTCAAAATACAATTATTCCAGAAAATAGACAAAAGTCGCACTGTTCTCTCTGAGCTTTGTTCTAACCTGCTCAAAGAAGCCGTGCTGCTCGTAGGCGATGGCTGTGGCCGTCTCAGGGAACTTGCACCTCTTCTGCCACAGGCCCGCCCACATGTCCTCCTCTTGGAGCAAGGAGTACAGCTCTGCAAGGGAGTCTAAAATCTCCTGAGGAGAAGAAGAACAAAATATAACCAACAGAATATGACAAGAGTTTCACAGCAATCAAAAAAAAAAAACTCAAAAGAGAGTGGTTTGCTATTGAGCCTAGACTGGCAGATGTCAACGTAAAACATGAGACTGCAGGACAAACAAAGATTTTCTCTCTTTAAGAAAAAGTAAACAAACAGCATTGGTTTCAAGAGAGAAAGCTGGAAAGATTGCATGCCATCTGCTGATTGTCTTCCTTTTCGTCTTTCTATTCCTGACAAACAAGGGAAAACTTAAAAGCATCACAAATGTCAACTGTCAACATCCCAAGTTTGAGAAGAAACTCATAGAAAACATCAAAAAGACATTTAAGAGCTCACTAATACACCAACCATTATCTGACTTCTGGAGTCTCTTGCCCACTCAACTGGTCATGTAAACCATGACCTGAGCTTGGGTTCCAAAATTTTCAGTACAATCAAATAATTAATCTGTGGCGATTGAGTGAAAGAGGGGGAACCCAACCATCATTTGGGAAACCACCTGCCACTATATCAAGAGAATGGATAAAACACCCTGCTCTTGGCCTATAACCTGTTCTACTCAGCGAATGAATATTAGCTAATCTTGCATCTTCAATTCAGTAACATCTACGCAATAGTCAAGTCTATGATGAAAAGGATTGAATGTTCAACAATATCAAGGTTCCCACACTTTCCTGGAAATCATTTCCCAGGACTTTTCCAGGATATTTCCTCCCCCTCTTAAAATCTATTTATTTCTATCTCTCAGACATGAATACTGTCAGCAAACTGAAGTGTCTTACTATTATAAAGTTATGATTTATACTTTTTTGTATTTATCTTTATTTACTCTGCTTTTTACTGTTCAAGAAGCCTTAATTTTTATTTTTTTTTGTCACTATTATTTTTATTTATTTTTATTCCTTAACTTGCTTTAGTTTAAAAACTCATATTTTATATATCATATTTTAATTTTTGTTCAATAACAAGGTTGAAGGAAAATAAATAATTTTCCAGGACAATTTTCATTTTTTCCCCTCATTTTTCCATGTTTTCCATGACTGGTGAACTGGTCAATCATTCTCCAGGTTTTCCAGGACGTGTGGTAACCCTGAAAATAAAGGATAGGAAAATCCTTCATCCTTTAATGGGAGAAAAACTGAAAAATAGAAAGTAACTTGCTGCCGTTTTCAAAAACACTCAAGGTGAAGTTTGCAAGAAATGAACAGATTCTATGCTATGGAAAATTCCTTGGACTGGATCACAACTAATGAAGGAAGACAGATCAACATGAGTAGGCCTGAACTAAGGACATAGTCTTATTTTGATGCTATAAAAAAAACAGAAAGTTTGGGTCGTAAAATCATCTTCTTGTGAAAAGAAATCCAACTATTAATGTGTCTTTTTTGTCAGGAATTGCATTGCTAGAATTCTGCATTTAAGCATGTCAAATCTGACTGCCAATGACCTAAAGATACCCACACTACCCCATTCTTGTGATGAAGTACAGCCTTTAAAAACAGTACAATGAAAATACATTACCTGTTGTGGTGGTGTAATGCTCTCTTGCTCGTAGAACTCTGTGCTCTGCTTTGGTTTGCTGTGTAGGCTGAGGCCCTTCTCAAAGGCTTGTTGTTCCAGCATAAGAGTAGAGCGCAGCCACAGGTTGTGTGTCTTCCCAAGGTACTTGAGCACGCAGGGCCTGATGGGAATAGGAGGCACACACTGGGACATGGCCTCCACAAAGCAGTTCAGGGCACTGGGCTGGCAGTCCCTTTGGGCCTGGTGGCTGCCGCTGCACAGGAAGGGACTCATTTCTCCTGACAAAGCCTAAAAAGGAAAAAGAGAGAGAGATCTCGTCAAAGCATTTTCACTTAAGCAGCGGTGAACTGATATGGCATATTGATAAAGGCATTTTGTTGCATGTATGTGGTGCAATATGACGCTGTTTTCCAGTAAAAGAGCTGCTAAGACACAGGAAAAGAGTGACTGGAAAGGGACAAATAATGAGTTTAATGTAAAACATACTTGTAGTGGTGGCAGAAAACTAGTGTTAATATCATCACAGTCTTTTTGTGGCAAAAATGGATTTTTCCGACACAATCATTAGCTTTTAAAGAACATACTGTACATTATGTTGATGTGCAAACAGGAAGCTAACAGATACCACAAAAATGGCTAAAAGCCTCAAGAGAAGACAAAAGCAGTGATATGAACTGTTAAATTTGAGTCTCATCTTCAGTATTTCCACTCTACTGCAAAAAAAATCAGAACGAGGCACATATATGAACACACCACCTTATCTATTGCAATGTGCATGTGTACAAAGAACTTCTGTTACGAGCAAAGGGATTAATGTGCTCTCTTACCTCCAAGTTTGAAGTCTGTACTATACAGCAAAACAGTAATATAAAATAAGCTTGCTTGTTTGCGCATCATTTCTGTTTATGTCTCCAGACTCTGACAATCAGATGAACCAAATTTGTTCTAAATCTATGTGACAGTAATTTTGATCTACATAACTAAAGTTCAAACAACTGTTTAAAAGTTGTGTTTACACCTATGTCTGTTTTGTTTATAGTTCAGGAATGATTTAAAGAAGCAGACTGAGACTGTAATCTTGGCCGGAGAAGAGAGTGAAAACACGGCAATGCTGTTAACTAGGGTCACTGCATGTGGCAGCTGAAGCATAGAAATGTCTGACCTCAGACAAATCTATTTCCACAACAGAAGAAAACACAAGTTGGTTGATTTCATGCTTCCAGGCGCGAGAATCAATCAAACAGAAAAACAAGCTACACATTTAGTTACAACTACAACACTCCCAAATAGACACACAGTCTTCATAAAGCATTTTTCTGTGATTTTATGAACACATGTCATAGTACCATCGAGTATCACATCATAGAGACTTTTAAGATGGAGTAGGGGAGTTGGAAATTCAGTTTAATGCGTGATCTATTTTAATTAAATAATATCAAGAAATGAACAAATAATACAGAAATACAACAGTTATTTGATATTAGGTCATACAACACAGCCTGTATGTACATTAATTACATGATTCGAGTCCTTATGGACAAAGTCATTTGTGCCTTTCTATGATCTTATTTGAGTTGTTAATTTAGCGAGAGCTACATAAGATAACTTGTTTTAACAAAGCTGTGTTCCTTAGACAACAAGCAATTATCACAATTACACAATTACATGGTTGAACCAACATGACTTTAAACACAATATAAGGTAGATATTGCTTTGTTAGCCAACTCAGTTACAATAAATACATATTAAAACACTAGAATATTATCTCTACTGAACATAACTTAAAACAAATTTTGGGGGGTCAACCATGGCTACTTTGGTTGGTCAGCAGCAGCCCATATGTTTGAGCTTTTAAAGACCAAAGTCAAAGGTGCTACAGCGCTGATGTGCTTAATATTTACTGGTGACAATTCACTGATATGAAAAACCTTTGCTGACAGTTTTTTTTTTCCAGTGGTTTTTTTTATAATGATATAATGCAGATCAAAATAAGATGTATGTTGACAGGACTTATTGGACTTAAATGAAGTATCAGTAGTCTCAAACATGGAAGTTTTAAAAACTGCGGTACAAGGTTAAAAGGGGCCAGGTTTTGATGTTCATCCATTAAGTCAATAAGAAAAACAAATGTAAAAACTAAAACAGCTAAAAACTTCTGATAAGAGGTTTCAACCCTAATGTGAACCATCTATCGCCATCATATTCGCATATTTTGAATAATTATTTGTAACTTGACTTTTATTCAAATCAATGCCAGAACGATGTAAAAAGCTGCATTTGCTTGTTTAATTTGTGCACAGCTCTCTGCAATCATAGCCTCTAAAAAGCCCACAGAATAGACTTTGAGTGTGACAGTGGGGTTGGTGCTCTGATAATCATGACTGACACACACTCAGAAATAAATGATGCAGCAGTTAATGAATATAATTTTCACCACCCGTTGACAGCACGGAATAATTAATGCCTTGATGGTCACTTAAATTAGGCTGGTGGTGGAGAGGGCCAATATGAGAGCAGAAGTTAATTCCATCCTAAGAAGAATATATTTTCTATCATTCCCATGTAATAACCAGGGCTGGGATAGAAAGCCAGAGCAGCAGTAATCACTCCATTTCCAGCATAAATTGATCTGATTTAATATGCAAACAGGAAGCAGTCATCAGAATAAGCACTTATGACACATTAGTGACTTTGAGCCTTTGATGAGAATGTCATTATTTGAAGCATTCTTACCATCGACAGCATCTTCAAGAGCTCAATCACTTCAAATCAAAGCATTTCAACAAGTCTCAAAATACTCCAAATGCATCTGCTTCATTTAACTCATTACAGCTTTATACGCTCCGTTTTCTCCTATCCATATTTAGCATAAATAAATCTGTGCTCATTAAGTGGAGATGAATTGTGAGACATAAATGGGAGGCCAAGGTCAGAGTCTGCTTGCCGACATAACTGACAAGACACAGAGATGGATACAGGATGCAGATACACACAGTAACACCAACAGGAAAGTGTACCAGTCAAATCAGCACATATGTTTACGGCTTCTTGGAATAATGTGAATGTCTTGTGAATGTACCAAGGCGTAAATATAACATCTTTGTTGCGACACTTGTGTAATGACACTGTGAATTGGGCTTCTGTTACGTTACCATTTGGATTTGATGCTCTTTATGGAAGTATCATTGGTGCCTTGCTGTTTGAAAATGCAATAATAAGTAAAAATACATTCAAAGATCCTCAAAGGCAAATGGAAAAATCAAAACTATTTGCATTGCCAGCAAGACAGATATCAGTAAGTATCTAAGCATGTGTTATTATAAACAGGGCTGGGTGATGTGCTGAGTTTTCTAAAAATATCAATATATTCAAAACGAGAAACACATTTCAACAGTATTGTTGCTGTTAATGTGTTAAAAAAGCGTTAAGTAAATTACTACTAGAAATCCCATGCTGAGAATGACAAAAAAGCTTGAGCATGACTGTGTTCCAAATTTCAAATAAATGCCTAAAAGTACAAATGCACAAAGTGACAATACGACAGTAGCACACCAGGCAAAAACCACAAGCTTCTGCAGCCCTCTGCAAGCAATTACACTACTTTAAGATTAAATCACCAGTGTTTTTTTTTTCAGAATCCCAAAAATGTTACAGCATGGATCAGTGATTTGGGTATCTTTCCCTATATGTGACAGTTTAAATAGTTCTTTGTGTAAAGGCAGCTTAAGATCACTGTCAGCTGATCCACAAAAGTCACATGTGAAGGCTCAATTATGCTCTAAATGGGACACAGCTATAGAGGGAGTGTTATGCTCACACTCTGCATTCATTTAGTCGGTATTACAATCAGTTTTCTTGATTCTTGTTGCAATGTCAGCAAGTTTGCCAAGTACACATTTCAGTAATGTAACCAAAAGCGTATGTCAGACCAGCAAAACACAATGCAAAAGAATCTATTAAGGGGGCCTTTGGCTGGAAAAACGTGTGTGTGTTATGGAAACTATACACAAATGTGCAAGTTTGCAGAGGCACAGGCAGCTGCAACAGAACAGCTGTCTGCTGAGCAGCAGCAGGTCCATGTTAGATCCTGCTCTTTGTGAATAAATTTGTTCTTTTGATAGTGCGCTTGGTCAATGACAGGGAGGTTGCAGGTTCGAGCCCACTGCTGCGTCAGTGGTGTGTAAATAGGCATGGAAGTTTGTGAACGTGTTAGTTGATACTGATGGATAACTAGCATAGAAACTCGAATGGGTAGAAGTTACCAGAGATGTAAAGCTGCTTCAAGTCATCAAAAGAATAGGAAAGCACAAGTCAGGTCCATTTACCATTAAAGTCCTGACTGTTGTATTATAAGGATCTATTTCTGTATGTGGTGAGAGCATTAGTTAGCCCTATAAACACTGAGAGCCCTGCCTGAGTTGACGCTAATGCCTTGAGGGTATTTTTAGAACTTGGAGAAGAGAAGTGTTTGCAAAATTACATTTTGGTCTCCATATTTGCAGACCTACATGTGGATTTGTTGATCCACTTTTGTATTTCCTAACAATTCAGAACAAAGAGAATTAACAGGCTTCTCACTAATAAATCCTTAGTAAGCCACTTTGCATTTTCCTCTCCTTCAGATCAAATCAAATTACTGAACATCTGATGACTTCTTATGCATAAATCTCAGTCAACTGCAAAGCTTTATTACCATCACCAAGACACTTAAAACTAAGTGTATGTAAACTGAATTACTCAGCCAGTGCAACTCTAAATTTGGCGTATGCATATTAACATCTGTCTTAGTCATACTCACATGCTGTTGCCTGTCAGACAGGATCTTCCAGAGGCGAGGGAACAGCTGTACCCAGGTCCTCTCTGCCAGCGTAGTGGAGATGTGACAAAGCTGGACCAGAGCATTCAGAAGGGCCCCCGTCTAACACAAGGCAGAGATGAAATGAAAAGTCAACTGCTGACTCGACAGGGCAGCAGCTCTTAATCCCTGTCTTCAGGGCCCAGGACTTCTGCTGATTCACTATCACACTGCGTGGTTAATTGTTTTCCCCTGATATCTCAGGTCAGAATCACTTCCTGATGTTACAGCTCGAATAAAAACCAGCAGGACTCTTGATCATAAAAAACTACTACACAGAAAGTTTACATATTCAAACTCTACATCTCCTTTACTGCTAATACTAGCCTCTGGGTAATTCTGAAAGTTCTCAAACTTACCTTGACCTCCCGCAGTGAGTCCAGAAACTTGTCATGGCGGTTTGTGAGCATATGCAGCTGGTTCCCTGCATCTTTCTCAGACTGTTCTTTGCTCTTTGGGATGGCTGTCTGGTCTCCTGGGGCTAACTCTATATCAATCTCTACATCCTGAAAAAAAGAATAGTACGGGTAGAAGACAAAGTCAAAACTCTGACATTAATTCTGAACATCTGACAAAGATATGCCTTGACATTTAAGTGATCTTGCATAAAGGGTGACAGATGAAAAAGCATCACAGTCATAAGGACAAAGAACATCAGCCGTGAAACAGGGGTTCAATCCTACCTGGGACCATAATATCTTAAAAGGTAAATGTGCTCCATAGCGTAGATGGAAATTCTTACGGCTTAAGGATAGACAGAACAAATTATACAATATCATCTATGCACTCTTCATCTTTTGCTATTTATCTTACTCATAGCCTCATCGCAGTATTCAACAGTCTTATCACACATCGCATACAGCACTTACATGGTGCAGGTCTATCATTATTATATTTAAATGCACAAATACTAAGCTAAGTCCTCTAAACTACTTGACAAAACTAGTATTGAGTCTAAAATCAATGGTATAACAGTTGAAATGACAGGGTTAGATGTGCCTAAGATGTGGGTCTGATGCTCTTTGACAATCAGCAAATACTAGTAAATAATAGGAGAAGGGGTAGTAAAAACATACCTCTTACAGTTTGTTATGATCTAGTTGTATTTGTTTGTAATAAAGGCATGCAAATGATTTGAGAATGTTGTGATTAGGCTGAGAAAAAATGGGGTTCAATCCTGAAAAAGTACAGAATTGCAACAAACAGGATGTATACAATTCACTAATACGACTATCTCTTTAATACAGTCCTTCGCAATTGGGACCTCACTCTGCTCAAGCCTGATTGTGGCTGGAGCAGTGAAAGTGCATGCGTACTTGATGGGCACAATTCTGCTTTGGAACAGCACATTAGACCTACCATAAATGTATTTTATCCCTCAAGCTGATTCGCACGCTGGTTCTTCATGGTATTTCTACAGACACAATCAATATTTTTTCGGTGTATTGCTGCCTCGACTTTAGTAAAAGTTAAAGAGACGGTTCCTCCTCTCGGATAAACACTAACACAGATTTATTTCCTGACAAATGTAGCCTCACACAGCTTGTAAAACTAAATAAAAACCAAACTGGGACTGTCATTCAGTGACTGGTTTTATGGCCAGGGGAAATGTTTGTCTCTTGATGCACTGTGATGTGAGCATGTGTCCGTTTGGGTCCCACCTCTTCCTTGGTCTCGCTGTTCTCCCTCTCACGTGGCTCCTGCTTGACATGTGTCGCCATGGCGAAGGCTGCGCGGTCATGGCTGTCGGCCAGGTTGATGACGTTGGTGATAGACGGCAGCATGGATCCCTGGCAGCTGGTGCCGATGGTTGTGTTTCGTTCGCACACCGCCAGCAGCAGCTATGACACATATGCACACAGAAAAAGAAAAAATCAGTGACAGAAAACAGCATGACAAATGACAGGCATGACAAGCAGCTAACTGAGACTAAAAAGACTTGTCATACCAGTCAACAATATTCTTTTCTCTGTTGGATAAAAGGCTAAGCAGGCTCTGTTTATTTACCTCGATACATTGCTTGATCCAGAGGTGGCTGCCCATTGCCTCCCAGTTCTGGGAGCAGCAGATATACAGCAGCCTCTCGTAGACGCGCCGCTTCATGGAGGCATCGAAAACCTCAAAGAACTTTGCTCTGATTAGAGGTTGTGTACAGCGAAGCCCAGAGAGGAAGGCAGGCTCCAACTTGGATGTGATGTCACTTCCTGAAAGGCTCTCATCCCTATATAAAGTAAAGGGAAAAACTTATGTAAAATAGAGCTCAAAGCTTGCTACACCAAGATAACTTTCATGATATATGAGGGCAGCATAAAGGTGTTTGTGATGATGAAATACTGAATTCTGAAATACTGAAATAGTGCCATGTGCATGGCTGTTTGTGCAAAATGATGTTAAGCATTGACTTCAACTCTTGTTCTACTGGTCGCCTAAAGGCAAATACCCACTGCAGTTTCAAGTTAATGGGAGTCAACTCATCATTCTAACATGCACTGCTGGAAATTCTAGCACAAAGATATCAATTTGTTTGTGCATTTGTCTGTGCCTATTTACGTTATTCTCATGCTACCGATACAATACAAATTATGGCTAAGAGTTTATTTACCTATAACTAGCAGGTATGGCTCGAAACACATTACAGCACTAAAGTGATCTTTCCTGCTACAATGAAAAAGAGCTGCAGCACACCATAATGGCTGTGTCATTTAACACTGAAGATCACTGAGGTGTGAGGGGATGGCAGTTAACGCTGAATATTAGGGGAAATTAAGTATCTTTCATGTGGAGACAGTCGAGCATTAGACATTTCAGTAACAATAATCCTCACTTCTACATTCTCCCGCTGAAGTGAATCATGGGAATGATTCACACAACAGAAGGAGAGAGAGAAGGTGGGATAAAGAGCAGCAACAAAGGCACAGCTTCCACAGCTGCATATTGTCCCTATTTGTGCTCCTCTCCTAATCACACATTGTTCAGGCACAGCTGCTTTATCATTTCGCTCTCATTACGCGCTGTCCATCACGGCTTTACTGCTCATTTTTAAATCTTTTGGCATGAAGAGCAGATGGGCTGGAGGGATACAGGCTACATTTGGCTGATTAAATGTGTATGTGTGGGAGACAGGAAGACAAAGAGGGTCGTGGGTTGATGGATAGCGAGTGGAGAGAGCAGTTTCATCCCCTCTGGCCTCCACCTGCTGTGTGTCCTGTCATGAGGCCTGACACTACTGTAATCCTGTAAAACACCCTGGTGCTTTATCTATCTCCATCATGACCTGCTGTCTTTTTGACCTCTGCACGCTCCCGCCACACTCATATTCTTTCACTCTTCTTTCCAAAGCTGTATTTTTATCATCCTGTTCCAATAACACTTAAACAATAAAAGTTAATTTCATCCACTTAAGTGAATTCTTATGCACAACCAAATTGGTATGGCAACAGTGTTGAGGTTGCTAGGGGACAGAGCAGCACATGGTGAGGGCTGATGATCCTACCTGTGTGTCTCATTTTAAATCTGATTGGTATGATTTAGATGGATCGCATCACAATTATAAATAGTGCCAAACCTGTTTTGAGACAATGGTCACACAAATAGAAATACAGGCGTTCAATATTGTGCCATTTCTTGTAGTTTGGGATCAAAATACACAGGTTAAAAGCTGCATACTGTTGTTATAGAAATCCTGCCAATGTTTTATAGAAATTTAGACAGTTTGAGTGTTTTGTCTGCAACAGCATTATGAAATCATTTCTCTACTATGTATTATGTACTTTTTTTTTACAAGTTTTAATTCTTTTGAATACAATTAAAGTCACTGAAAAAGCAAGTTATTGTAGGATTTAAGAAAAAAACATTGGGTTTCAAGTAACAATCTAAAAGTTTGCACTTTTAACAATTTATCTACGATATCATGGAAGATAATTGACGCCACCAAAAAAAGATTAAGAGGTTAAATTTTGTTCAGGTCTGCGAAAAAGAAAGAATTTTGAGATTCAATTCTGAATTCCAAGTAAAAGTGAATAACTGCAGTACTGTTAATATCAGCAGGTGGAGTTCAAGCTAAATGCTTAAAATCATCCTCAGGGACATTTTCAGTTTAGTGCTGCCAGTTTGGAAAATTCTTAACAGTGGGTAATTCTGAGCATTACATGCCTCTGTTTGCATGCACCAATTAATCTTGACAATACCTGCCCAATCACCATGCTCATATTTAACTACACTTTCTTTCAACAAATTAAAAAACGAGATAAATGCCAAAGTATCTCTTGCGTTCCACCTCCTCATCTATAATTTTCCACTGCTCCTTGACCCAACCTCCTGTGACTTTCCCCTCGTCAAAGCCCCAACCTTCATCCCTCCCCGTTAAGATGGATGCAAGGGTGGTGAGGCGGCAGTGGCACGGCCATTTGGCCATGTGATGAATGGTGGTAATTACCTGTAGACGTAATTAACGAGGTCCAGGAACTGGGCGTTTAACTCAAGTTCATCGGGAAAGCGCTTCTCTATGTAGGTCATCATCTTCACCAGCAAGATGGACTTCTCACGAAGGTTGGGCATCTGAATGGAGGAGAAGAGGTGTCACTTATCAGGTTGAGATGAGGGAGAGAGATTGGAGAAGATTAAAAGGAAAACAGAAGCTTTGAAAATAATCTAATACGACATTAATAAATGTATCTTTTTCTTTGATTATTTGTCAGTATCAGCGCTAATTCTTTTCTCATTCTACAGCTTTTAAGTGAAAAAGGAATTTATTTTGAGTTTTATGCAAATATTGCCACGCTGAAAAGGGGAAATGTGCTTTGCTTGTTATTTTCCCAAAGTTTTCGCACTTCTGAAAAATTAATTTGCTGATTCAGTGCCTTAATTCACAGCAGCTTTTATCAAAAAATAATGCAACTATCTGCTGAATCACACATTTTCATTTGTTTGCACTCATTACATCTGAATTATTCAACACTTTTCCTGAGTATAAATTAACATTAATATATTTTTCGCCACCTGAGCTTCTTTCTTACCTGATTGGCAGCCATGGGAGAATTGTTCTTCACCCATTCCTCAACAATTTTGACAACTGCACGGAGGATTTTAGGGTCGGGCGACTTCTCAATGAGTGAGGTGAGGATGACCTGAATGAAGTTCTTCCTCATCTCCATGCTCATGACGGACAGTCGAGTCTTCACCAGGTCGAGGCTCAGCATTATCAGCTCACTGGTTACTGAGAGATGGGAGAAATCGATGATTTGAGTGACATGCTGTGTATAAAGACACGACAATGAACAGTCATGAGTAGGCTGTCACGATAATCAATAAATCTATTAAGCGCATGGTAAATAAAAATGTACTCGGTAAGTTTGCCGGCCTCGATAAGTTAACACGTGCATGCATGTTTGTTTTCCTCCTCTCTTTCAACCAAACAGGCTGGATGAGAAGATGGCTCACTCTGTGCAACTGTCTCAACACCAGTATGCGATGGTTATATAGCGGATTTAGAAGATGGTTCCAAAGCGATGGTTCCATAGTTGGCTTTTATTGTTGTGTATTTTTATTGGAGTTTTTTTTTTCTTCATTGAGACAGGGTCCATATTTTTATTGTTTTTGATTAGAATAATGACTTTTAGGTACGCGCAATTTTTCCCCAAAGAGAGTCCATTTCATTTTCATTGGGTCTTTTTTCTCTTTTTTTGTGTGTTTAATTTATTTTATTTAAAAGCTCTTGACCTTCCAATTATAGTAAAATACTTTTAAGAAATTAAAGTTTATTGCTTATGATACGGTGTACTCACTTTATTATGACATACATTATAATTACATCAATGAAAAAATGATGTTTCAAAAATATATTGACAGTAATATCGGCTATCTGCAATAATTTTTTGGACAATTATCTTCCAGCAAAATTTGTAATTGTGACAGGCCAAGTCATGTGTCATGTCGAAACACTGCAGTGATGGCTGTTCAGTTGTCCCTTATGTACTTGTGTTTCATTTGTCTCAGTGTTTTATCTGGATTTGTATGATTGTGTTTTTTATGCACTATGTTTTTTACTTGCCCGCAAAGCAAATTTCCCTTCGCGAACAATAAAGTGAAATTTAAGTTGAAAGATGTTTGACTGAATACTTTAAGGGCATGTTTCAATTGACCTTTCAGCAACTGATCCGTCCTCTTTATTGTTCTCTACGTCTTGCTGGGGTTCATAAGAATTCCTGACATCTGTGTCTTGTTAAAAATGTTTCAAAGTGTTTGATTTTAACCATCTATTCACAAATACTTTAAATCCAAGTATCATAGTTTGATTGAAAGCACTGAACACATTAACACAAAAGCAAACTACAAAAAAAGCATTGCTTCTTTTGGTATAAATCAATGATTTTAATATGAGGTGTGTCAGAAAAGTTCTTAGACTGGTGTCACAAAAGATTTATTTAGAATCCAAATTACAAACTACAAGTTTTCTCTTTTGAAGCAATCCCCCTGCACTTTCCCATCCTTCTCTATCATGCACTCCTGGAAGGATTCTTCCTTCAAAACGAGTCTCCTTGATGACCCCCTTGAGCTTGGGGAAGAGGAAATCCAGCACGGTTATGTTCTTCTCAGCCAGGCTCTGTCGGATGCTCAAGGCATTGTGAGCACTTGTCATGGTGAAGCAGCCACGACTTGTCCTGCCACAACTCTCGCCTCTTCTCGCGCACTGAACGCAAGAGACGCCGCAGTATCTCTTTGTAGACATGTAGGGATTACTTTGAAGGGGAAAACTCTTAGTTTAATGTTTGGGTTTGAAATAAATCTTTTGTGACACCGGTCCTGGAACTTTTCTGACACACCTCGTACTTTTACTTCATTTCTTATAATAATAATAATAATATCTTGAATTTGTATAGCACCTTTCAAGAAACCCACAGACCCTTTACAGGAACACACAGACATTGGGTGAGAGGGTGGAATCCAGGATGACACCCAGGTCTCTTGCGTCTCTATCATTCATCTTATATTTTATGAATATGTCCGTGTATTCAAGCTATTCAGCAACTGTTGTCTGAGTCTTTCATGTTACAGCAGATACATCATGAACATTTTGGATACAAATGAGCTTAGCTACTTCAATTAAGTTTATCAGAACAGGGAGACATATAAAATCTCAGGTCCAAGGCCTCACTGGTCAGACCACAGTTGCTTTCAGTGACAATAACTGTCTGCTCGACGGTAAATGTCTGTGTTTTTCCCGATATAGTCATTAGGCACCCATTTAAAGCTCTGATAGCATCTTATAGCCATTACCTCCCATCTAAGAAGTAACAGCAGGGATTATATACTGCCTGACTTCTTTAGCCCTGTTAAAGCAGAGCTTAAAGAACAAAGTGGATGGAGAACCTCTGAGAACATCTAACAGGCACAAAAAGAGCTTGAACCAGCAGAGCAATTACACAACAACACTTAAACTTGTGACCCTCTTCTCTTAACCTTTGCTGACAGGTTTAAAGGAAAGTTACAAATGATTTCACAAGAAACAGAGAGTACTGTTTCAACAAAAGCAACACAAAGTCACCATGTGTTTGCTTTATCCAGAGGTAGAGACTCAGCGACAACACAAAGTGGGAACTGGAGCCGATAACATTCCCTGTGAAAGCAGACTATCTGTACAGGGGATCACCCCGACAACTGTACTCCCTCAGAACACAGCTGTGACTGTTGATACTGAACTTTTGATGGGGTCTTTGTATGGAGCCAGGTACTGCGGAGATACACGGGATATCTGAGCTGTGACGGTGTCTGGGGAAGGTCGCCATGTGAGTGTGTTCAGTTCGACTGGCCTCGCACACAGACAAGGCATTGTGGGATCAGGGTTTAGGGAAAGTACGCACACTGGGCTTCCTGATAAATGTGAGTCAGCTGTAACTGCAGCCCTGAAGCATAAGGTCAGTTTAAAGGGCCGCGTTGAATGCTGTGAACTCACAATGGGTGAAAAATTCAAGAAACAAGAAGAAGCAATCCCTTGTGTGTAGCAAGAGAACAATGCTTGCAATCTATTTTTACACAGTAGACGGCTGTTCAGTTCATCACAAACCCAAACAGAGTTGAGATATAAGTGGTCTATAATAAAAAGAATCACATTTAAAATGAAAAAAGGCTTGTTAACTGACAGATGAAGAGAAGTGTTTTGTAAATTGCAGACAAAGTCCTGCACTGTGTCTCATGGTGCTTTTTCCATTTGTGGTATCTGATCAACTTAGCTGGACTCCACACAGATTAGTTTCTATCTGCTCTGATTTCCATTACAGCACACTGTAAACTTTGACAGAACCTCTAAAAGGTGGGCCAGGTCGTCATAGCATGGCTGTGCACAACTCCTGTCACATACAACAACAACAACAGAAGAAACAGAGGCCTCATTAGGCTTCTTGTAAGTCAGGAGATTCATTTTGCTCTAAAAACAGTTGTAAACTGCAAAGCTAATAGTGGACCACTGTAGGCATTTATTTCTGCAAATCAGCATCAAATACTGCAGACTCATGGTGATACTCTGACCAATCAGTGGTGAGCAGTCTCCATGTCATGTTTAGTCTCAGCTCTGCTCACTTGGAGTTCAGGTGGAGGTGATGCAAAAAAGCTGTGTCGGGTAATAGATAAGATACCTGTAGGAAATCCAAACAAAGAAATAAAGCCGAGCCAGGTTGAGCTCAAACCAATGGTGGAATAAGCCCCGTAAATTACACGGACCGGTAACATGCACATAAGGCAACTTTTTCTTGTGAAATGGATGTTGGTTTGTAAGGCTTGAGCAGTTTTAAAAAGAAAAGCGAGATTATACTGCTTCAAAAACTACTGTGATGTGAAGGTATTGAAAATATTGACAACCCTCGTTTAAACAAACAGTACTTTTCCCATGAACACAGACCTCTTTTTTGCACTTCTGTTATTATCTCCACCGTCAGCCCAATATTCTTTTTCCAAAACTTCAACAAAGAGCAGCTAGTTTCTGAACTAGCCTGTTTTTGGCGCCTTATTTTTGAAAAGCTTTGTAAAAGCATTATGTATGATACATGTGCCTTTGCAAAGCTTTAATATGCTGTGATGCATTTAGTTTCAATGAAATCACAAAAGAGGGAGTGGTGTTGTCATAAATATCAGCACTGTTATTAATGGGTTGTGTGGATGATATTTTTTGTTCACATTTATTTTGTAACTTCTGATTCTGTTTCAGAGGTTCTAAGAAATAAGACTCATTTACTGCCCTGGAACATTCTTCCAGAAGATGAGGGAGAACTGCAAATATTGACATTTTTTTGACACCATCTAAAAATGTGTCTTTCTAGAATAAAAAAAATAAATTCTGGCTTTTATGCAAAACTTTATAATATAATGATTCCTTGTTTTGAAATTAAAGTTTTAGTTTTAAATTTATGAATTTCAGTATTGATATTCATTGAATATAATCAACGGTCTTATTTATTTAATCTTACTGACACTATTATCTTTTCTTATAATAAATCTTTCATTATCATTCAAAAAAATAGATTGCTTGGTTCAAAATAACTGTGGTAGATTGCTGGCCACTTAAATACCAATTTTTTGTTTTTGTTTGTTTTTTCTCTTACTAAAATCTGTGCTTTGATTTCATGGCAGGACTGTTATTTGTATTGAAAGCTACACTGTTGTTTGCCTTTAAATGCCTTATTCAAGTTCAGAGTAATTCTTTCATTTGAAGTGGGCTTCTACAGATACACTTTTAGTGACTCAGATGGTTTTCTCACTCCTTTGACTTTATGAAGTACCTGTACTGGTTTCAGTCACTCCTGGGTTTGCTTGCTGGGGGCTCAGGTGTTCTCGCACCATCTTCTGCAGTGATCGCATGAACACTGAAATGAGGCGGTCAATGTAGCTGGCGTTGTAACTGCAGGCTGACTTCAGGATCATCAGCGTCCCTGGGAAAAGCAATGAAGAGGAGAGTTGAAGAATAAAGTGAGGAAAAGAGTGGGAAATTAAACAACCTGATGGAAAGTTCAATCTCTGTGGGAAGAGAACAGACACACACATCTGCAGTCAGTTTTCAAAGATTAAGGATGGCAGGGGTGTGACCTTTTTAAGGGCATATCACAAGAGCTCACAGTGCCACTGAGGTTTGAGTTGTGTTTCTCTGTTTGAGTTTGCTGAATGGAAGAATTCATCCCACCTATCTCCTGTCAGCGCTACATATTTGGGACAGCAAGACATCAAAATCTCTTTATTGACCACAGCTTGGGGAAACATAACAAATAGCTCTACTTTTAGATGGCTCTCTTATAGTCATTTGTCACTTTGAGGACTCTGTATTTGAGGAGCTGCTGTAAAATTCAACCACAGGAAGAAAATTCAAATGGCTGTCTCTTTGGAATAATGTAAGTGTTTTTTTAATAAATTACCTCTGACATCTGGCAGGATAATAGTAATGCTCACACGGGGAGGATGGCTCAGAAGTAGCAATTCTACCCGAGACAACCTTTCCCAAACCACTGGACTGTGGCCTCAGTTTAAACAGAGCAGATGTTCGCCCAAGCAGCGGGGCCCAATGGCTTGCATTTTAACGACCCACTCAGTGCTATAATTGCTAAGAGAGGCTGGGCTAGCTTAGTTTTTGTAGGGGAATGTATAAAAGTGAGAAAAGAGTATTTTTTCATAAGGGTTTATGGCCAATAAAAAAGGGTTACGGAGTGCAGGAGAGCAGATAGGGAGACATGGAAAGCTGAGGGTCTTACCAAAGAGCTGTGTGGGGTTGGTGTTGCTTGTGGCTTTTTCGTAGTTGGTCAGTCCTTCGTAGATGACCTTGCCCACAGCAGCATAGAGACACTCCAGTTCTTCATACTTGGATGCAACAGTTGAACTGCCTACAGGGAGAAAGAGAAAAGTGGTTGTTTCAAATAGAACAACTTAGTTGATGCATAAAACAAAAAAAAAAACAAACTTGAAAATGTAAATATGACCCTCAAACAATCATTACTGGCTAACAGAACAAAGTGAGTGCTGAGGCTTGTTGCCTTTAATGTTCCTTAGTAATATATGAATTGTCACGTTGTATCCTGACACATTTGTTTAACCTCGTGAAAGTTGACACTATAGAATCTTTGGGACCTTCCTACAAGTGAGAAACATTAACTGCAGTCAAAAATATAATTGGTATCCTAATTTTACTTAAAAAAGGATATGAGACCTTTAACTGAATAACAGGATTGCAACTCACGCTGCACTCCAAAAACAGGGAGAGCAGCACAGACAAGATGGTGGCGCATGCATATGAGATATCTTTTTAATGCTCAATCGAAAAAGTCACATAACTCCCATTTTTCTAGGGTATTCTGCAGCAGCTCTTAGAAACAGCCCAAGGTTATTTTTTAAAGAACAGTCTTAGAGAACTTTCCAACTAAACTGTGATAGCTCTTACGAATCGAAAAACTTTTGGGGCGTATTGTGGGAACTAAAAGAGTTCAGCCATCCTCACTGTAGAATACTTGCTGTATGGCTCTATGGAATTCTTTTCTCTTCAACCAATTATATGACTGAAATAAGAATGACTTTAGAGCTCCTTTAATCAGGTTAAACTGCCTTCTGTATTGAGTCCTTGTATGCTCCAAAACTAACTGGAGAGAACAACTACTATATAAAAAAAATACATTTTAATCATTTGTGTCTGTACTGAAATGGGTTCAAGTCAATTTGACCAATGGAACTCACTGGGCTCAGTGGGGAAGATGCTCATGAGGCGAGACAGCAGGGTGTGGACAGCTCGCAGCACTTTGGTGTTCCCACAGGTCATGCATGCAGCAATGCCCCGCTGGAGGGGTTTGAAGTGGGCCAGGATGGCTGGAGACTGCAGCACTTGCAAGAGGAAGCAGAGAATCTCCAGTCCAGTGCAGATGTTGGAGATGTTGGCCTGAGCTGGCTGCTCCTGAGAAGAACAACCATGAAAAGAAAAGTGAGTGGAGCAGATAAATTAATAAGGAACAGACTGTTTTGTTTGTACCTGTATAGCTTATTTAACTCTAATATAGCATCATCTTTGAAGACTGGGTGTCTCCTTTGGCATTTTGCTGCATACTAGCAACTCCAAACTGAGTGAGATATCTCTGTGTGTCTATGTGTTAAAGCATATCATGGCTGTCTGTTTTGTTTTAAGAAGTTAATGAAAACTCCAAATAGAAGAAAAATACCATACCACCAGACACTATATATAGATAGTGCAACTTAATTTACTTCTGCTCAGTCATTTTTACTCGGATATAAATATACTTAGACATCAGCCTTCTGCCTTCATTACAATACCTCCATAATTTCAATAATAAGGCCTTGTAGATGCCAAGATAGACTTAATAAAACATGGGCAAGCAATTTCCAATGGGAGATAGTCTGGGGTAAAGAGCGTTTTCATCCATTTTGATGTTTTTCTATAAACAGGCAGTCTACTTTTAGGGAATGATGCAAATACACATTGATATTTGCAGCTGATTGTTGGTTATAATCCCTGTATGACAAAAGCCTGCTCTGGGTCTGTTTTGTACTAACTTGACAGAAAGAAAATCAAGATATTACCACAAACCTCCACAATCAAGAGAAATGCCCAACTCTATAGTTCATCTTTTTGCTTTGTAGAACAAAGTCAGTGGTAACATCAGAAATTATTTTTACTGTTATGTTCAATGAACAGTGAAAAATATGCATGCTTTTCTTTTTGATATTAGGATTAAACTCCATAAACAAGCCAAGGCTACAGGACAAAAATTCCAAGCAGATGCATTAATCATTTAACTTTTTATTCCATACAAACTCCTGACAAGTGGGAAATCAATATTCCACACACAGAGGTATTTCTTGCACAAAAGAACCAGGGCAGTGTGATTGCTGCTAAACTAAAGATCAATGGCCAACATCGGCTCCCTAATTTTGTCTAAATTGCAATCAAGGTTTACAAGATGGCAGGGCCAAGAGGATAATCTGGGACAGATCCATGGCACTAATCTTGGCTAATGAACAAGGTGACTCCTGTGATAAGGCTGCTGGTAGATATTAGGGTAGTATTGATCTGGCACTGTATTAACAGAATGGAATCTTGTATCTGGAGTCGTGTAGGTAGGGTTATTTTGGTACACGCGCATGATTGTTGTCTGCTTTCCCTCGTCCTCTCCTGCCACTCCCTCCGACTCTTAATCACTGCCATGCCAGTACAATGAGATGACAAAAGGTAATCCGATTTGGAGCGTTGTTCATTAGTCTGGGGGAGATGACGGGGCAGGTAGAGCATGCTCCCGAGGGGGCCCGGGTCTGTGCATGTGCATCTGCATAAGACCCACAGAAAGCCTTGTTTATCAGACTCTTCCCGGGGGGATCTGGACAGGCTGATTGGTTTGTGTGTGCGAAGAGAGGCAAAGGCACGGCCAAGGAAGCGATCCCCAAAAGAGAGAAAGGGAAGTACGTGACAATTGCGGGCGCGTGGCGATAACCTTGTCTGAACTGCAGCGCTGAATCAGACCAGAGAGATGACGAGAGAAGGAGAGGGACAGCAGATAAAGAGAGAGAAACACAGAAGAAAGAGCGCGATAAGAGGCTGAAAAGAAAAGAGGACATGAGAGGAGGGAGTGGTGGCAAGAGAGAGAGAGAAGAAGAGGAGAGATTCAGAGAGTCACACTGCGGCTATACAGAGGGGAAGGATGTGGAGGCTAGGATGAAGAGGGGTGGGAGGTTGAGCAAGGAGGCGCAGGCCAATTCGGATAGACTCCTGTTATCTCACCACTGTCATTATTTTGTCATTATGGCAGTTGGGGCCTCACTTCATGTTTTACTGATAAGGGACAAAGAACTTGGAGTCGTTAAAGCAAACAGTGAGACAGAGCTCAGGCAGGGACCAGGAAACTTCTGCAAACTACCAAGACATTATTTACCTTTTAATATTTGCTCAACATTTGAATTTTTTCAGAACTTGTTTGCATAAAATACTGTTGATGATGTTGGCTTCACTATGCATGTTTAATACAAGAGAAATTCAACCACAAAAACGGCTGTAATCTTTCTTTTTCAAATAGAATCTAAAGTTTTCATTAAATATACAACAGCGAGACAAAGTCAGAAAGTTGAGCAAGAGTAGGCAACTAATTTTCAATTAATTGAATTCACGAAATTATTTAACAGAGAAAAGACAGATACTGAATGATGGGACAAAATGCAACACAGCACAGTATATTACTAAGTAATTAACATGATGAAATAATAATATTGTACACATTATGATCCTCTCAGGGAGATTTGTTTCAGCAACTGCTGTTCACATTTAACTGCCTCCACTGAAGTTAAATGAAATACAGAATAGGTTAGATTTAGTTGAAAAGAAAAAATAAGTATCTTCTAGGACCATACATGTTAAACATTGGCTTTCTGCAGATACAAGATATTCCATCACTCATTATTACTGATACCATTATTTTACCCGTCAAGATAGAGCCTACACTTAAGCATAACTGATCACAGTCTATTTGTGTTAGAAAAAGATGTAAAGCCAGTAAAATAACATCGTCTTCTAAATAAATGATACTTCTGATTTATGAAAGTGGACATTCAGTAATGATGGGGTCGACTATTAAGGTAAAGTTAATAGTTCCAGCCAGTACCTGGAATTTTATACTGCCAACATATAAAGGCTGTAAATATAAGCGTAAATTATCTGCCGATACCAACTTTTACCTTTTAGGGCAATTGTCTGCCAGAACAGATATTGCTTTATTGAAATTTTGCATCTCCAGCTTGGTCTTATTTTATCAACTAGCTGTCCATTGCTTAAATTTTTATATCAAGTTTTATATTTTTGTTTGTTTTCATTTATCACTGTAAAAGGCATTCTTCAAAAAAAGCAGAAATGTCAATTTTAATGACCATCCCATATTGATGGGGAAGAACAACAATTTTCCAAAAAAAAAAATAATGGATGGTGACTGAACACATTTTTTCTGTTACGTTGATTAAGGGGCTTGTGGTTTCTACTCCCATTCAGAACAAATAATCCACTATACCTCTTTGTCCTTGGAAGCAAGATGATAAGCTGGTTGTTTTCTAACCAAGACTGTGCTTCGTAAAATCAATCTGCTGGATGAAGGGCAAGAAATCTGGGTAATACCTTTTGTAAGGTTACACAAAAGTGGGATTAACTTTTTATAGTGGGTCAGAAATGTTTCTAGAAAAATAAAACTGTTTAATGGAAGCTCTGAGAGGAAATAAATGCATGTGTATATTATGTTACTTTAAAATTAAATTAAAGGTGTAGTCAGCGATCTTCTAATCTTCTAATCTAATGCAGTATTTGTCAAATTCACCGTATTTCTCCTCTCCATCCACAAGATGTCACCACTGACAGCATGTTAAAGAAAAAGTCCGGTTTCAATACACAGCCCAATTCTCAGCAGGTAAATACTGTGGTTGCTGTTGGCTGAGTTCCAAAAGCAGAGAACACCCCCACATCCAGGGGTGATAATGCTACTAATGCGCAGATCAGACAGAGGGGGAGTCGTGATCTGCTGGTGGAGAGAGATACAATAGGCGCAGTAGCAATGACTGAATAACAGCCCAAAAGAGAGGGGTGAAAAGTGAAAAAGAAGAGCTATGACCATGAAAGAGCGAAGACCCGGGTCAACATTGGTGTTGCTTTCCAACAGTGGAGTGGAGAGAGAGGAAATAAACTGAAAGACCTGAAAATTAAATTGGTGTGTCGCCGTCTTTCTTCTGCTGGAGCAGTTAGCAACATTTAGCTTTCCATCAAGATGCTTCACATAACAGTAACAACGTCCTTCTTATTGTCTAATCTGCCAAAATGTACTGTTGTTGTGATGTTATCAATAATTGCAGTCGAGTTGTCTGACTAGTCAGGGGGGGGAGCTCTGCTTTCTTTCTCGGCCGTTCCATGCGCATGTCCGCATGTCCATCAGGGGGGAGAATAAATTTATTTGTTTAACAACAACCACTTAATAATGTTTTATTTTTTTTTTTACCTTGGGATAATGCATGTCCTTCAAAGACTCTGTTCTGCCCTTTGCTCGGTAATATGTTTTGTTCCATCTATTAGTTTTTTATGGAATAAAAGACTTACATTTAGGGGGAGGTGGTGGCTCCTTAGCCTTTGATTATCTAAGAATCACTATTAAAGAATATCGTATTTACTTTGAATAACTGACTGAGATTTCTTATGATATGCACATCCCCAGTATTGGTGGGCATTTAACACCAGAATGACATGAATGAGGCCATTTGATGCATAAAGACAGTGTTTAAAGGTGCATAAAGACTGACTCATTATGAGAGCATATGTGCATCTTACCACTGTCATGAGTAGCTTGTCAAACCACTGCAGCTTGAGCTCAGCACGGGGCCACATCTCAGGCCTGAGGGCGGACTTCATCAAGCTAACACAGCGACGGGACAGCAGCTCGCCTGGAGACCCAGCAACATTAGTGCTGTCATTCACCTGCAAAGAAGACACAGGTAGGGATTTAATGTTTCATTTAGGAAAACAGATCTTCAATATCATGATTCTATCCTACGAGCAGAGTTAATTTTGACAGCATTTTGAATTTAGTTTTAGTCTTTTGCCTAAAATATCTCTTAGTTTTAGAGCATAATTTTGTCATCAACACTGTTTTAACTTTAGTCTAGTTTTAGTTTATGAAATTTCACAGCATTTTAGTCAATAAAAAATCTACTGTAAATCTGGTCGACTAAAATACAATGTGTAAAGTGTAAGCCTTTTTTATGTTTCCTTGAATTACTGAAGTCCTGTTTTACACTTGGATAAAATGAAACATTTAATAGTCCTTTACTGAATGCTAGTGAAGTGTCAATGTATAAATCAACAGAAACAAGTTATATTTTGTGTGAAATGCAGTCACCTTTATTGAGGCTGCCTGACAGGGCATCTCAGTTACAATACCAGAATTGATAAACAGTGAACCTGCTCTACATGACTCTATCAATTCATAAAGAAAGCAGCTCTGTTTGGATCACTCCCAAACTTATCCCACCACCATGAAGCTAAGGCAGCTGTGATTGGATGAACTCATCCAACCTTTCCACTCAACCAAAGTAGCTGTGATTAGATATATTCCTAACTTGTCCCTACCTTCTAGAGTATACGAAAAAAAATTAGGTATGATCATTAAGACTAGTTTTTATCTGTTGACAAAAATGTCAGTTAATCAGTTTAAGTTTTGTCCATGTGCACTTGCTTTTATGAGTTACGGTCTAGATTTCATCAGGCGAAAAATTGTTGTTGACAAAAACCATGACCAAAACATTAAGTCAATGAAATTAACACTGTCAACAAGTTAAGGCATGGACCTTTTTTCCACCAAAAAATGAATTTAGTATCGCAACAGACTGATTTAAAAGTGAAAAATAAAGAAAATCATGTTCTTCAACTCTTTTCTGTGAGCAGCAAGTGATCCCAGAAGGTTAAATTCAACGGAGATGGTTGGATGAGCAGTGAGAATGGAGCCTGGCATGAAAAAGAAGGTTGGGAAAGTGAAGGTGAGAGAAATCTCAACAGTCTATTTCAGGCCTGTAACCAAGGTCATCACCGCCACCAGAGCGAGGGACAGCTGTGTGAGAAGGACACGCACACAAAAGACTGTGTGTATGTGTGTGTAGAGTGAAGTGTTCAGGACAGCCACCAGCCGTGTCCTACCTTCACCTCTGAAGGGGTTAGGATACATTTAGTGCTATCTGGCAGGCACTATGGATGGCAGAGCTGTGCTCGGTGTGGATGCGTGAGAGAGGGATGGAGTGTTGTGTGTGGAAGTTGGAGCAGAGGTGTTACCTGGCACGCGATCCTGATGAGGAAGTTGACCACTGTGTCCGTATGTTGCTTCTCCACCGGCTTGGTAAGCATGGTCTCTGTTCCTGGCATGGACTGACTACGGCCAAACACCTAAAAACGTCAGTTGATGATTATGAGTTTGGATGTTTTCACTGATTCACCACTGAGGAGAGAATGATTAATGAAGAAAGCAGGCTCAAATTGCTCAGAGTTTAAGCTAAGCTAAAGCTTAAACTTAATTAGTCTTCGTAGTTGAGACGGGAATGAATATGTAGAGGTTTCTTGATTTGGAGGAATATGAAAGACTTGGGGCTCATTTAGGCTTCCAGCAACTGTGATTTTTTGTTAATTATCCAGCAACTTTGAGAGCAATTAACATGTTTTGACTAAAGCACAAACAAACACGAACTCCTCTCATGACATTAGCTGAAAAAAATACGGTAATCATGCAGTCATTAGGATGAAAACAACACAGAGGCTTGAGTTTTTTTAAGTATAGCCATGTTTTTAAGCACATCATCAAAACAATGTAAATATACAAAATGTTTGATTGCAGAAAGCTCTGGAAAAAAGACGACAGCTACAGTCCTGCTCCACAAAGTACAGAAAGATCACACTAAACATTCCAATAATAATATCTTTTAAAGACATTACTGGATCATGTTTGTTGTGTTAGTTTTGTATACTGAAAAACCAAATCAAAAGCTCCAGAAAATAAAACAGTCTGCCTTTAAGGATGTCCCAGAGTTTACATTAATAAAAGAGTTTAGATTTTTGATGTAATGGCATTTAGCATCGTCCACACCATGCAGTTTCAGTGCAGGATGCTTCCTCAAATGTGCTGACAGTGACATTAGCTGACACAAACACAACATATATTTATTACTAAGGCAATCTGTAATCAGTTATGGTTCCAAGACGGTGGCAGTTGCACACGCAGTGATGATGGTGCATGTCTTAGCATGTCATACTGGTATAGTAGTTGCAGAGAATAAAGCGAAAAGGAGGCTGGATATACTCAATTTATAACAGTTTGTGAGTAAACTATTACTCAAAAGAAAAAAAAAAGCTGAGAACAAACTTGGTTAAAAGACCTTAAATCGCTACTGGCCAAGCTCCAAATGCTGTCAGTTTTTTTGTTTGGCTACTAAATTTAAAACGGTCTGAGTGCTAAAGTCAGTTCATTTTGTACCAAAGCAGTGATATCTGAATATCACAAAAATTGTCGACCACCTCATTTAAACACTTGATGCTGATTAATTTTCTTACTTCTGGTTTTAGGCAATAAACAAGTGTAGATAAAAGGTTGAACACAAAGCTGCGGACAAAAATGTCCATGGCAGGCATGCAAAACACAGTTTGACTTTATCTTTAAGAACTAAGCCAAACCCTGAGACCTGAGGTAACAGTTAATCCTCTATATTATAAATAAAAATGCTTCGTTTGTTTATGTACGTATCAGAGCATGATCATTGTGTACTTCAGACACTTTGATTTTAAGTTGTTGAAACAGGGGCACCTCATCCACTTTTGCTGCTGCAAAAACAACAGATCACAGTGGGACTGAAGATGAAACAGATGTGCAGCTGTGATACTTTTGTAAGAAAAATGGATTAAGGCGACAACAACCGTGCTGCTTTCTCCTGTTGGCAATTTTTGTCTCAAACAGATGTAAAAATGTTTGATTAAAGTATCTATCAAACTGTTTTGCAAGTGTAAGGGTAAGTGAAAGAAACAAAAAAAAAGGCACCAAGGGCATTGAAAGTTGAAAAACAAAGTGTGTAGTGTTGTGGATGGGTTCGAACAAAATGCTGCATACTACCGTGGAAGCAGCTCCAGTTGTGGTACGAAACCTCTTGACATCCTGTCCAGCAGCAGCAGCAGCTTCAAGAGACAACCCTCTTTTAACACCACCAGCACTTGTCCCTTCACCGCCCGTGCCCATGTCAGTCTCAGACTCGGGCTGCGACAAAAGCAGAGGAACAGAGAAAAAGTTAAAAAGATGCTCAGATTTTCCACCAAGAGTTAACAAAAACAACATAAGAAAGTGTATTACCTGTCAAGATATATGACAAATCTTAAAAGGTCAACCGCACTCATATGAGCCTGAAAATATTTCAATCTTGAAAGCAAATGGATTTTCTAAAGAAATGAAAAAATGTTTCCAGCGGAGAGCGATCTTTTCAAACCCATAGAAATGAAAAACATTCACTGAATGTAGTTAAGTTAAACATTTATTGACCTCTTCAATGGCTTGCTCTTGATTTAATTTTGGTTAGCATTTAGGCTAATCCATGGTCATACCTGCTGATCTTTGATCCTCTGTAACTCCCATTTGATGACCACCTCTGCCAGATCCACAGCCAGCTTCCTCTGCTCGATAGTCACACTGGGGGTGAAGCCCAGGCGCTGCATTGCACTGATCATATGCTGGACCAAGTGGTGACGCACGGGATAGTACACCTAGGAAAACACCACAGTGAAACAAAATTCAAGCATGACATGCAAATGACCATGATCCTCAAAAAGCAGTGAGTATTCAACACATTAAGGTTGTTGATGACCATTTCCTTATTTACACTTCAATAGCACAGGGTGTTGTGTTTGCAGTATTTCAAACTGTCAATACAATCAATAGCTGCTTTTTTCCCCTGGTGCATCAAGCTGATGTCATCATGTTGATGGCATCATCAGTGCGCCAAAACACAGCCAAGTAAACAATGTAAAGAAGCATGGAAGCCATGGACACAGTGGTCAAATGTTTTCAGTACTTTGTACTTTTGTCCCACTTTAAAAATGTATGAACTCCACGCAGACTAAATGACATTTGAGCGCTGATGAGACGACAGCAGATGGAATTAGTTGCTGAGATGGCAAAGAGTTGCAGTGATTACAGACAGACGCAATATTACGCCGTAAGCACATCACATCAATGTCATCCCGTAAATTACCATGTTCACCTGAGTGTAATGTTCCTACTGGAGCCAATCAGAGGCAAGCCAATAAAAACTTGTGTCACTTGCAGGGTCAGTGGATTCAGGTCTAAATGCCGATTAGAGCCTTTCCCACCGCTGAAAGGAGTTGATTGTCACTGTGTTTAAACTGTTTTTTGGCCAGTGGGAAAGAGGTATTTGACCAGTGGAGGTCACTTAGTGTAAATGAGTAACAATAACATTCAGAGCTGTAAACTGTGGATGCTTTTTAGTTGATCTGATAACCTTCATTATAAAGTTTCACTATTTAAACCTTTGGAATTCAAAGGCTTGAGTCAGTATGTCCTCTGAACTGGCACCGGCAGTAAAAACATTAGCATGATAAACATCCATATTGATCAATATGGGAGAATATTTCACATGAGCAGAACTTTGAGCAGCACTTTGAGTTACATATGTTGTAGGAAAACTGCTATATAAATAAAGTTTGATTGATTGATTGATTGAAGAGTGAGAAATTAAAGGTACATTTTACATGATCATAACTGCACAAACAACACTGTCTGGCAAAAGAGACACTTCACTTTGACAGTCTAACAAAATATTGCCCACATGTAAAAAAAACTCCTACTTCCAAAACATTCTACTTTACAGTAAACACAAAAACACAAGACTCAAAGATGCTGGGCTCAAAGAGCTGTTGCCAGTCCATGAATCTTTATGGGCCTGCATTTATGATATTGTGTAGTTTTACTCTTATGTCAAGATTTGGGTTTCCAAGAAGACACTGGATCTGCTGAAGCAAGATTAAATAAGTATTCCAGTTAATCTGGTTAATATACTAAATTAAAAGGCATCAATAGGCAGACATCTTGCACCTCTAACGCTGAAAGGAGGACAAAGACACGACAGTAAGGTGCATCCACTTTGCTGATCCTGTGCTCTAGATTTTGAAGTGATACCATGTCAAGACAATCGTTGGTGCTTGATCCCACTGCGACCTTAAGTTAGAGTAGACCAACTGCAGTCGTATTCCCTCTTACTTTCAAGGACATGATGACACAAACTCTTAGCCCTGAGAATTCACACTCCTAAGCGCCACACTGGAGAGTCACTTAGCCTCGCTGCAAACTGAACTGGGACAAAGACACATGCCGACAAAAGAGCAAGAGATGAGATGTCTATCTGAGGGCTGTTGCCTGTGTCAAAGAATATTAAAGCTTCTCACTTTGAGGGTAATTATAGCCGATCGAGTGGGCCTTCACAGCTCCTTAATGACGGAGCAGCTAAGCCCTGTCCATCACGTGTGCACACAGACAAACACGCACGCAATCTCACGATTTCTTTATCAAACACACTCGTGCACACACACCAAGTCTCTCATCTGTCTGTCATTATCTTCTCCCCAGTGTAATTATGCTGATGTGATTACATTAGATTAGTCATCTGGCCCAGAGAGAGCAGCCTGTCAGTGAGATAGAGAGGGGAGCTGAGGGAAATGTCAGTCTCCTGCTTAAAGACTGGAGCGTTCTGACCGGCGAGGCGGTGAGCATCGGCTGAAGAAGCAAGAGGGCACAAAGTCTCCGAGAAGTTTAGTGGGGATGACGAAAATAAAGGCCAATGATGCTTTACTGCTGCGGACTTGTGAACAGACTGGGTGCCCTTTGACTCCGCTGAGGGGATTTTGTCTGGATATGTAACTGCATTACAGCCATTACACGCAGCAGACTGCTACCATTAGCTCTGACTGCCCAGTGATGAATGGTGCTCCTTATGACTAAGAGGAGGAAACGGGGCACAACACAACTGCTGTCTGGTCAACAGTTAACATAAAACTTCATTACTGACTTGTAGTCACTGAGTCACCCAGTGGCAACCTCTGGTGTTCAATGATTATGTCGATGCAGAAATGAAAGAAATGTACAGTTCTTTGTGTTGACGGGAGGCAGGGTTCAAAAGCTGAGGATATGGAATAAGTTATATTCATCCAGTTGCTTTATTCCTGTGGCATCATGCTCACATTAAAAGTCTCAAGTTGTTCAATATTGTGCTGTTTTAAGCCAGATTGTAAACTGTAAAAACACATTTCTTCAACCAGCTTGTCAGTGGGATGTGGGATATAATGATATAGAGTTCAATAATGCTCACTTGTTGTGGTTTCATATAACTTGACACAGCAGATGGACAGTTTCATATATCTGCCCTTGAAATATTTCACTAGTCCATCTAGGAGAGAGCCGTTTAAAATGTTTTCAGGGGCGGGACCTCCAAATACGACAGCAGGTGGTGATTGGACAACCGTTCTACTCGTCACACTCATCACACACCAATCCATATCCAGCCACAGTACGACATAGTAGCTCGGCCCTGTTGTTGTTGTAAATTATACCACAAAGATGCATCATATGCCACCTATATGTGATGTGAACCTTGTCAACAACAAGGTTCCTGATAAACTTCTGAGGAGAGCCTACTTTGGCAAGTGTCATTGAGTAACCACTGCTGCCACAGACTAACCAGCATCATCCGTGGAGGATTTTCACATTCTCCTCCAGATTCCCAGAAGTGATCCCCAATCAGGAGAAAGACAAAAACATGATTTCCCATAAGAAAAGCATTAAGTGATGCTCTTTGCTTCTCTTTTAAAGAAGAAATAGAGTCCATTTCTAATAAAATTCCAGATATTGCTGCACCCACAAAAGACCACCTCAGATGCAGCTATTGTTTTCAAACATGCAGTCACTTCCCGCTGACGTCATGTCTTCAGCTCTTCCTCTAATTGGGCAGTTAAGCTTTTAGCCGGTGAAGTCATTGGAAAATGAAGGTTAGCAAGATCGTCCTGCAGGATTTCATACAATACAATGAATGACACATGCCAGCTATAGCTTGAGATGCTATGGCTTTCATAACAGGCCAATAGGTGTTTTAAGAATAACAACAATCTGTAACGAAAATGCTTGCCAAAATGACAACACGCACCTCTGCTGTTTCACAAAAAAAATGCATCAAGTGTCAAACAGCCTTTAGATTTAAAACACTGCTCCAAGGTGGCATGTTCACTGTAGTTTATTGGGGCATATTAGATAACCCAGCTTTTAAAGATGATGCTTCAACCTCCTTGGGACTATTTGAGAGGCGTCATGTTATTCAGGGCACTCAAATAATCAGTAAAAATAGCTACTCAATTGTTTTCCCCCATGCGGTTCCCTGCAGTTTCCTACGGCACACTGAGCAGCGAGCTGGCAGGTGTGACAAATGGAGTGGTGATGGTGGCATAGTCTAAATTGGGAAAAAAACTGAATATGAGCATAAATGCCCAGAGTTCAGGAAAAAGGAAAAACCTTAACTGGACATTTAAGACAGATATCTTGTTTCTTCTCATTTACTCCTCTTTCTTCCCAAGTTTGATAAATCAGGAGATCAAAACACAACAGTGGCAGACAGAGGTGTGGTTTGCTCTATCTATGTGAGTTATGTCTTTGTGTCTGCTCACCCTGAAGTGCTGCACAATAAGATGCAGTATGTGGACCAGCTGCGGCACAGTGTGGCCTTCCTCCACGATGATTTTGCGAGTCCAATGAGTCAGCATCTGATGGCCGTCCTCCATTCGGGCCGGGACAGCAGGGGTCAGGATGGCCATGGCCTGTCGCACGATGGCTCGGGCCTCCATGGTGTGGGCCTTCAGCAGGCTGTGGAAAACCTGAACAAACGATAAATAACACACTTTAACCATCTTTCTAAAAATATATTCCCCGACTTGTAAAATACAGCATTGAGGATTTCCATTCTTTTGGTCAGCTCTCTCAGCCCATGTGAACTACAAAGTCTTTTCCCTGTGAATCACACATAATAAGCCCTTAAAACAAAACCATAAATAGCAGAGCCATAGAAGCAGAGAAAAACACTTTTGTATTCAGATCTGTAGATGCCTTTTAATGACAATGTGTGCATCATAAGAAATTGAGGACTCAGCACAGTAGGACCAATTAAACTGCTGTAAATCTTAAAAATCCAATCATCTGAACAATAAGACGGCATAAAGCATTGTTTTTCTGTTTGATTCCAATCATGTTTAAATACATATTGATGTTCTTATGTTGATCGTTAAAGCACTTAATTTCCTTTGAGGCTAAATTATTTTCTCATTGCGTCTCTCACCTGCAGCACAATCTTCTTATGAATGGCAAACTTTGCGATGATGTGAGCCAGCAGCAGGTGTCCACTGTATTTGCAGGCGGGGTCCACACAGGCTTTGGGCAGCAGGCACGGCCAGGCAAAGGTCATGAGGCGCCGCAACTTGCTATTCCGTGACTTGTTGTTGTCGTGGATGTGGTGGGGGGCGTGCTCCACCAGCAGGGTGGAGAACTGCAGGAGGCAGATTCGCAGGGAGTCCAGAAGGTCGGCTTGTTTCTCTGGGTCTAGAACCTTCAAAGTAAGCAAGGGTAAAAAATATATGAGCTTTCTGCTCAAGTTTTCTTTTTTATAACAATGGAACCACTACTTTCTCCAGCTTAAGGGCTTCTGAGATCAAAACAAAATTGGAATTTGGGCGCTTGTAGAAAAAAAGTTCTGAATTCTTTATTCAGGAGATGGACAGCACAGCATCTTTAAAAGTGGGGGCCTGTCCAGTGGAAAGGTCATAAGTTTTGTCACCTCAGTGTTAAAGAGACAGATCATGACTTTGAAATAAAAAGAAAAAACGCCATATAAATTTTTCAAACACTGACAGATCTGTAATTTTCCTTCAATATAGTCTCAAGTCTAATATTTTCTAAAAAGTTTCCTCTTAATTACAGGCCAGCCACTGTTCCAGCCATGGAACAGCAGCACATGTGGTGTCCATCTATTATCAAAAATAAATGCAATTGAATTTGCAAACTAAATAAATAAATAATATAAAATCAAATAAAATAAACTGATTCAGTCTAGCTTTTTTGCAGCACTCATGAATCTTTGGTTGTATTCTATTTTAATTGGTTTATCATCACTATTCATTTTCATTATTAATCCTATCACATTCTGCTTCTGATGAAACATTTTAGAGATGAAAATGTTTTTTTGTATTAACATACAAACTACTTACATGATTTTTAGATTGTGTCTTGATTAATTAACATTATGGGTAAAATGCTTAACCTGCTGCTGAGTCAGTGGTGTGAGAATGTGTATGAAAGTGCATGAAAGAGTAAGGAGAGGCCAAAAGATAAACATTATTCTACAGTCAGCGTTTGAATATGACTGTGAATATGCAGGTGTGACCTGCAGTGTAAAATCAGTTTGAGATGTAAGAATAAAACTCAACTCAAGTCCATTTGCCATTTATGTTTTTGTGTATTATTTGTACATTTATTATCTTGTTCTTCTAGTCTCTCTTTTAAATCAATCAATCATAAATCACTTTTTATCATATGTGTTTTTCACTGAATTCTTACTGTTAAGGATACATGTTTGTATGTTTTGTTACATTCTACCTTTTGTTATTTTCCTTTCCCTTGTTTATCACACTGAAACTTCTTTGAAAAGCTGTACATTATATTATTATCCATTGCCTAAGTTTTATTGTAATTTAGAAAGCTGTGGTACAGTGAATGGAAAAGCTGGGAAAGACTTTGTTGTGAGAGCAAATCTTTGAAGTTGAGCATACGTCTGTATATTTACTGACCAGTAGTCTGTCATTTCCCGTCCTTCTCCTTGATCAGGACCACAGCTTGGTTTGATAAGTCCATCTTGTTAATTTACTTCCTGTACTGGAACTAACTGTGCACCAATGTCTATGCTGCTCATATTATCATGTATGTTTTTTTTATGTTTCCATGTCTAAATGTGAATCTGCTGCAAACCAAATCACCCTTCAAGAGACAAATTAATAAAATGAATGAATGAATGAATGAATAAATCATTAAGATCCTCAGGAAAATATGAATGTACACAACGCTATATATATGGTGGATGTTTCACTGAAGTGCAGGTATGAGATATTTATGCACTTAAACAGGCATTATGAAGATTATTGTATGTATGTATTTTAAGAATTGTCCTGGTTGTCAAAACAAAAATAAAGAATTATAAAAAAGAAAGGCTGTACATTAAAAAAAAAACTGATTAATATTGATTAAATATCACAGCTACAATGCACCAAGTGCCAACAGAGGTAAATGAAGGTCTGGGATTTTCCAATGGATCAAAAATTGGACAAAAGAAAACTCCTGCGAAAACCTCATTTGCCTGTTGGGTAATCAAAACTGCACTGCAAACACAGCCAAACCTCTACTCAGTGGCATCTCATACCAACAGCTTCTAACTTTGTCATATACCGACAGTTTTTTCAGGTAAAAGCTTCCCAATCAAAACAGCCTCCATACTGTGAATCTTCTGAAGAGCTGCAGAATGGAAGAGTGCACACAGAGAGGGTGAGATGAGTGAGGGAACAAATTTAAACCAGACTGGAAAGGTAGGCATTAGAGGCCATTAGTACTGCTGTTAGCCGGTGATGAGATCTGCCACGGCACAAACAAACACGCTGACCTTTAGCTTGGTCACACTGTGACATTTACACCGGGAATTATAGTCTGGCCTGATGAATGAAACGTGATAGAGAGGGGGACTCGTGGGAGTAAGAGAGAGAAAACAAAGACAAATGAGGGAAAAAGGAAGAGAAGAGATAGAATGACAACAATTAAATGACTCAGAAAAGAGGAGGGCATGAGAGAAGTCGACTCAGACTAAGTGGGATGTAGTTAATGATGAGTGAGGGTATGGAGATGGGCTGGATTGATAAGACATTATGAGAGGAAATGCATCAGGTAATGAAATCACAGAGATGGATGAAGAGACAAAGCTGGTGAGTAATCAACAAAGAGGGAGAAGTGAGCAGACTGAACAGGAAGAGGAACGTTCAGAGGAAGACAGAAAGCGCCCGGAGTGCGTTTGTGTGTGTGTACCTTTGTTATGAAGACGCTGGTAATGCTTTCAGGATTGTCTCCCTCTGGGTTGGGCGGTCCAAGCAGCTGCTCCCCTTCTCCTTTTTCAAAGCTGTACAGGAAAGCTGGGTTCAGGATGTGCTGCAGAACCTGAAAAATAAAAAAGAAGGACTCATTAAAACTGTTTTATTGATGTTTGTTGACTTAAAGGAAACAGCTAACTTTGATTCTTCGTGGTGTTTACACTTTATTTCCTATGATGCATATCTACAAGAAAAAAGATACTTATTAGTTAAATCACATGCTGAGATCTGCATGTTTTTATTTCATGGTACATAATTGACTGATTTGAAGTAGTTCTTGACTCTTAATTCAGAGAGAATCAAGTCCTTTATCTGGCTAATGTCAGGGGGTAAAGCTGGACATTATAGAAAAACATCAGCCCTAAAGAGTTTTTTTTTGTCTGAATAATGACATCCTTTTCTTTTTTTCTTTTTGTTGGATGTTTTATTGTTTTTTTTCTGCGATACATTTTTTTAAACAGCACAAGGAAAAACAACTGTTCCTGAAACAATACTTGAAAAAGCTTTTTACGTTTACTCTCGTCAAGGTCCGTTTGATATTGTTTCTGTTTCTTTAACTGAAGACCAATATTGGAAAACTCACTGAGCAGAGGAGACAGAGGGCATTAAGCTCTTCGGCTGTGGCACTCAGGGTACAATTCCTTAAAAAAAGGCCCCTGAATCAGTGATGTGACTTGGTTTGGAAAGTATCTAATGTGCTGTAATGGTTCCACGTCAGTAATAGAATTCAATACTCATTTTTAAGGATGTTTTGTTAGTATGGCAATAAAAATACAAGTCCTTAACATCCAATGTTAGGATTTGTTTTCAGAGGCAATCACAGGCAAACTCCTGCACACTGTCAAAAGCAAACAAGAGCAACATTTCCTTTTAGTTAATTTGTCCAACACTCTCAAAAACTACATTTCACTCAACTATGAAGTGCATTATTTCAGTGAGAAAAGGTATAAAATAACTGAAACTTAATGATATTCAGTCATACGTTTTCTTTACTGTTAGACTCTATAACAAAAACCTCTCCAGTGTGCTTTGTTTCTACTTTCCCTTTTTACTTGAAATACCCCAAATTCAGCCTTTTTTCTCTGGTTTTTAAATGCTTCTTCTCTTTTCTTGTCCTCTCTGCGCTCCCTGTCAGAGATATAGTCACATCTTTAGTGCAAATATCGTAAATTGTTAATACTGTGTATACCTCCACCTCCATATAGATATATTAAAAACTGTGGTGTAAATATTGTTAATAGATAATACCGTGTATACCTCCATCTCATTCAGTCTCATTTCCTTGCAATTGTTTCTTATTTTCCTTCATAAGGAAGTTGATATTGCTGAAAGGCTCATGCTCTTTTCATTTATTTTCATTTTAGTTGTTTATGCTATTCATTACTTTTATTTTAATTACTTATCGTTTCATTTGTAAGTCTTTCTGATATTTCTCTTGTATCCTGCTGCTGCTGTAAATCTGGAATTTCCACCTGTGAGACTAATAAAGGTATATCTTATCTTTAATGATGATGGTGGACTAAACTGTAAAATTATGTTTAACATATTTGAAAAGTGAGTTGAACAGTAATCGCTCTAGCAACTTTTCAGAATGTTGTCAACATGAGTACAGTTTGAGTGACAGATTGCAGGAGATAACAATACTCTCAAAACTGAGTTACCAATATTAGGTGTGTAGGTCCTTTGCTTTTTGCAGTGCGATCAAAAACAGATCAGCATCAATTATTTTTTTCGAATAACAATAAATGGCTGTAAAGTTAATAAATAATCCATTTGAACTTAACATTTCAGATAAATCACCTTGTGGTCTAAAAAAGGTTTTTACTTTAATAATCTCTTGACTAAGCATTAAGCCTCAATCCCTTTATTTTACATCAATACATTCAACACTGCACTTACAGATGGTCAAATGAAGTCATCTGACATGAATAATGATATTTTAATGCAAGATAAACTACAATGATATGAACAATACCGTTTTACCCTCTTTTCAATTTATATTCTGAAATGATACGCTGACCTGAGGGTAGATGACTTTTAAAATAGTGATTTATCAGATTGCAGATGCAAATGTTTATGCCTTTTACCATGATAGTTATGAATTTCTTTTGATTTTATTATCCAAAAATGCCACCAATTTTTCTGTTCAATCACACATAAAGTTTGGGAATTGTCAAAAATGTATTTCTTCTGCATAATAAAAAAAACGCCTCTTAACCAGCATTTGAACGTAATGTTATGTTACACTATTAAAGGGCCATACCAAATTATTGCCTTTAATCAACATCTGCTTATCTCATGTTATGGCTGTAGGTAAAAAATTAAGATATAAGTCAACAATGATACATCTGTGCATTTCTAATCTGTAAAACTTGTTGTATTTTCAGCTCTATCTGAGGACTTAAAGTTGGTTTAACTAGAGACAAAGAGGCATCAGCATAAAGACCGAAACTTATAAAACAATGGTGTAACTTTTAAAGATACAAAATAGAGATTTTTCTACCTCTGAGGCAAAACCAATAAAACATAATGTTCTCCTAATTAATCAATAAACACCCATAGACAGAAAAAAAGCGTTGAAATTATTGCTTACACCCAGAAAACTGAAGCAATTGTGCCCACTGGGAATGCAGACAAAGGCTTGATTAGCTGTTTAAATGCAGAATAACCAAACCACAATAAAGCTAACGACTGCATTTATTAAAGAAGCTGCTATCTGTTAATGAACCCCCCCTTATTTCATCCATCGCTGAGGAAGACGGGGCATCGCTCAGTGGAGAGCGAGCGGTGGCAGCATATGTTCAGAATCTTCCACTGGCACATTCTTCACACTGACTCTGCACAGCGTACATGCATGGTGAACAGACTTGCATGCACATGCAGAAACACAGATGCAGGCCCAAATGAAGACGCACAGTTAATGCACGGAGCACCAGTCTGTTCTTTAGTCTCATCTGTTCTCATTAATTCTCAGCTGCTTGCACATCAATCACTGTGAGATCCAGTCCTGCTGGAAGTAGTTGTGCTCTTTCAGATTGTGTTTGCATCCACAAAGCTCTGACACTGACACTGAACTCAGTCTAGTGGTGTCTTAACTACCCTTCCTCTCACTTTTATATGCAATAACAAACAGAAAAGTGCATCTGAGAGTTTTTGTGTTGGTATGTATTAAGGCCTTGAATATTGTGCTACTTGTAATACTGGAAAAATATTTCAATTAAACATTAGTGTTTCTAATAGAAGAAGCCACGCAGGAGCATTTTTTATAATGCTTGAATGCAAAAGCGCTTTGACAAGCCTCTGGCATCATTCTGCCTGAAGACAGTTCACATTAATTCCAGGTGGGGGTGATATTTGTGTCAATTCACAATGTGATATGGCTTTGGGGGAGCAAGAAAGAGCATGGCAAAGCAGATGTTCTACCTAAACACACAGTGCTGTGCTCCCTCGCTGGCTCTGCAATCTCATTTTTCTCTACAGCTCTGAAACTACCTCTGGAGATGAATGAACAGGTCGAAAGTCATCTCATCATTCAACTCGACAACATGGATGTTTAAGGTGAAGCATTACAGGGCCGTAAATAGCTTCAAGCAAAACTGTGATTGGGTCTTAAAATTCAACTAACACAACAGTCATTAGATATAAATAAGAGCAGAAATAAGTCTGAAAATGCAGAAGTGAGTTAGCATTTAGCTCTTCCTGGTTCCCATCTGTCCAGAGTAAAATGGATTTAGAAAACTGGTTTGAAATAAGGTTTGTCATGAACACAGGACATAAGATTTCTAATGGCTGATAAAAAAATAAGAAAATGAATCTGATGTTACCTGCTTTTGAATTTTAAAGCCTTGCTGTTAGGGATGCAGGACATTATCGGTTTGATATCAGCGGTAATCAGCCTAAAAAGTTAAGTACTGATATTTTTGCCGATATTTACAGCCAATATATCAGCCACACATTTCAGCCATATATTGGATGGAATATCAGCAAATTATACAAATGTTCAAAATTGATGCACCTTCTCATCACTGCGTGGCTACATATAAATATCAAGGGTTTCACTTTTGCAAGAGCTAAAAAGATGTTCTGCTTGTTTCACATCTCATCATGCGATTATATGCTGTAACACTGAAAGAAACTATTCCATTTTGATTAAGCACAGAGTTTGTGCTCTTGACCTAAAATATCAGTATTGGTATCGGCAATAATGAATCAAAAAAATATTGGTATATTGAATATCTGCAAAAATTAAATATCATGCATCCTTACTTGTTGTGTGTTTAAAAAATACGACTTCTAAGTGACTGCAATTAAGGACTACAAAATGGCTGCGGGCTCGACAGCAGGCACTTCTGATCCTTTTTTAACAATAAATAATTCATACATTAATTATCACAGCCATAAGTACCAACTTGATCAGATCACTTGATTATGAAGAAACTGGGCTTTACTGCAACTACAACACTGAGGACAATTACAGCAGCTGCATGTCAGATCATGGCATGTACAGTAATGGTGCGTTCCAGAAGTCGGAATTTCTGAATTCCGAGGAGGAAACTGCAATTGAAACGCCCCCCGAGGTCGGAATTTCCTACTGGGAACTTGGGAGAACCTCGCCACCCCTGAGTTGACAATCGAAGGTGGATGCCCCCAGTGTGAACAGTTATTTAGCTCCTGTAATGATCAATTTATTAACATTTCTGACTAGTGTGTGTCGCTGTAAACCAGCTATATACAAAGTGTTGTCAGAATTATATTCACAAAAATGCTGCCATAGTGATAATCACATTCTTCATACAACAATCCAGGGCGTTCTAAAAACAGCTAACAATAGCCTGGTAGATCAGCATGTTTTTTCCGACTTTGTAACTGGAACGCTGATAAATTGGAGATGACGTCACTCCCAGTTCCCTCTTCCCAGGTCCGAGGTTAATGGAACGCAGTATATTTCTGGATTCATACTGGTATACTGGTCCTTCAAGTTTACATGAAATAGTAAGCTTTTTGGATTGTACACAGACGTCAAAGAGCTTCTCATAAACTGGATAATAAAGTTCAGATTTGCCTGCTCATTTATGACCATTTGACCGCCTTGAAGACTGTCTGTCAAACACAGGTACTGACACAAATGGGCAGAATCGCTTTGACTGAGAGCTAAATTTCATGCACTAATTCCACTGCAGCAGCAGATGATGCAGGAGGTCTGATGTCGTCCTGGGCAAAAAGAAGAGCAGAATTTGAAACAGATGTGCTTTACTTCATTAATTTTGCACACATGCTTGTTTGCTTGTCTGTTTGAAAATGTTCCCCATGAATAGTCAAATGCTTCCGCACAAAAAGCAGCACAACTGCAGTTTCTTTGATTAAACAAAGGAGAGAAAGCAGGAGCAGCATGAGGTCAGTCTGTACCATCAGAAATGATTCATTGCTGCTGCTGTCCCACACACTCTATTAGACACCCTCTAGTGTCTCATACAGAGATATTTTCCCCTAGCTTTGTGATGTTACAAAGACACACACACACACACACACACACACACACACACAGCAGCAATATTACACTCCTGGTAAAATGCTAAAGGCAATTATTTAAATGTCAGTGGAGGTAACGCCCACACTCACGACTCACACACCAATCAACACAAACATATTCCCACAGAAACACAGCCTTCTCTGTGTCCGTCTGTCTGTCTGTCTGGAACACAGCTAACATCTGCTCACACCAGAGGAGGACGATTACAGGACAAACAACATGAGCAAACATAAGATGAGGGGTGAGGGTGGCACAGACCAGCTGGCTGAGAAACTTGAGTCTGCTTTGTTACATGCCACACTTTGGTCAGGAAAAGCTCAGTTGTGTAGGTCAATGCATTTGATCTGTCTTTTTTAATACATTTAATTTTCCATCAAAGCAGCAGGTGCTGGAAAAATGTTGAGTACAATTCTTTATATAAGATGTAGGGTATGACAATGTGTGTACATAGTTTTTTCTATTAATAACAAAGAGATAACCAGGCTTAGAGGGAAAGTTAAGTTTTTTTGAAGTGGGATTGTATGAGCTCCATAAGGCCACTAAGTACATTAGATGCTGTAGACTGTTCTCTCCTCTCCCTCAGTAAGCCACAGTCTGTAAGAGTCTGTGACGAAGAAATAGCCGCTAACAGGAAAGAACCGTACCAAGATCAAAGGGTATTTTCTCCGCCTACAAGAACTCAAATCAAAAAGTAATACCACAGCTTAAGAGTACGCTACATATGAGCATTTTTAAGTGCATAAACATTTCGCAAATATAAAGTTTATCTGGACCTAAGCCAACTCACGTCATGTACCCCTCCGCTAAAACACTCCACCTCACTAAGCTGTAGTGAACAGAACATGCTAGCGGCTTCAGACGCCTGTTGTAGACTAATTGAAAGCACATTATATGACAAATATTTCTGAGATGGGGTTTTTGTGATGCTTCCCTTGTTGCAGTAATAGATGGGCATCATGGAGAACTCAGCTTAGAGCTCATAGAACCCCACTTCAAAAAAACTGAACTATCCCTTTAATGCTATTCAAAGGACTGTTTACATTACAAACCGTGATGTCGTTTCATAGTAGCTTATTTATATTTTTTAACATTTGTAATTACGTTTTTAAAAAAATCATTAATAGTCAGGTTATTTTGTTAAGATTATCACACAGAAAAAACATTGAAGTTTAATAATGTTTTGTATACCATTGACCTTCTTATGGGCAATGATCCAAGAGCACAGTGAAAAATCCCTTAGGCTTATTTGAGAGATTCAGCATGATGTTAACTTCCACACTGGCCTTCAAAAATACATTATTCCTGCACCACTCTTTAATGTTTAATATCTAGACAGTGTGTAAGGAGATGATCAGCATTTTTTGATTAAAAATAAACATTTGATTTCTGGAACTTTTCTGCCAGGGCATCAGATTAATAAAAGAACCAGTAGTACAATTTAAATGTTACAATATTTTGTTTTTTTTTTCCACAAAAATAAAAAATCAAATTATGATTTAAGGTCCTTACTGACCAGCTCATCCTGACAACAGGCAGTATAGTATGCTCTTGCCAAACATCAATTTGTCTCGGAGTCACTGTGTGCCCGGGCAGGCCTTCCCCACTGACCCGTTTGTACTTAACAGCAGTGCAGCTGCTCCTCTGTGCCAGGCTGTGGGCCTCGTACAGCTGTGGAAAACCTGCGAGTTTGTGTGTGTTTAAGCGTTAGGGCATGAATGTGGGAGAGTGAGTTTAATTAAAAAGCAGCCCCAATGATTGTAAAGCCTTCAGCAGCAGGTCAGGTAGAGAGGACAGAGGCATTCATCTGTGAGCCTCTGAGGGTCCACAGCCAGACAAAATGACCTTCCTGCTTTTGTCAGAGAACTTCTGCTGCACGCTGAACCACCCGGAAAAGTGGAGGCACAGTAATCAGGCTAAGGAAAGACTAAAAACTCTGCAGCATGATCAGAATCCATCACATTCCATCTAGGACTGAAGTTTTCAACAAATTGAGAAAAAAAATCGGAATGATCTAAATATCAATTCATTTTTTAAAATGATGAAGCGGGCCTAAAAATTTCTTTTGATCTCTCTTATTTAGTCCGACAGCCTTTAATGATCAATTACTGAAACAAATGTAGCTAATGAGCTAGTGAGAAATAAATAAGTAACAGCTAAGAAGGAAACTTCTTTCTCCTTTACTGCTAAATTTTAGTACAAACAATGATATAAAAATAACTTTATTTCAAATTCAGACAAGGTAAGCCCGTAAAGAGGGTTGGACGCACTGTCATGATGTGTTTTTATCCTGACGTAAGTATTAAAAGAATAAACACACCGGCACCAAACAGTCTTTTATCAATTCTAGTTTTTTTGTCAAAGATAATAGTGAACCTCATATAAAAGGGAAATACATGTTGGAATGAAACACACCATGTGCTGTAGTTCTATTTCTAAAACTATAGCCTCTATACTGGGAGTCAAAACATAACCACAAGGGCATCTGGTCCCCAAACTCCAGATATATCATTAATTAAAAATCCCTCATTGCTGATTTTTTGTCTGTGATATTGAAATTGTTGCTGACCAAGTGTCAGGTATTTTATCTTATTTCAGAGCAGAGTCAATATTGTCATATCTTAATGAAGGGGGTCATGAGTTATCACAAAATTCCCACCTCAATGAAACAATTTTTTTCACTTCAATATCAACCCTCACTTTGAAAAGAAGGACTGACTCATGAGTTGGACAACTCCTGGATTACTTCAAAGATCCATTTTCTGTTTGTTTCGGTCTGAATATATAAACGCACCCCACTACCTAAATGTTGGTTCCAGAAGATGGTCAAACTTCACTGTAAACTCCTGGACCACGCGCACAAATTCATCCCCACCTCTCACGATCAGGGCGTACCTTTGCTTTCAGCTCATCGTTGAAGTGTGGGTCGTTGAACTCGACAAAACGGAAGAACAGTGCCCGCTTCTGTGCGATGGAATAGTTCCTGGGAATCTCCTCCTCCATGTACTCCTTGAGGAAGGTCATGTTGCATAGGAAGCGACCCGTGAAGGCCCGCAGCAGCTGGAACAGCAGCTCGATCTCTGAGTAGTTGCGTCTATGGAGGAGACGGGCCGGTTAAAGTTAATGCATGAACAGATTTGCCCACAAATGTAAAGTGCGTTATAAAAAAAATCCATTATTATTATTATTATTAGAGGTGTGACTTTGTAAAAAATGAAAGGGTAACAACTTCAGTCAAGATTTAAGTTTAAGGCGCCTTAATAAAGCACAACTTGATGGTACACTTAAAAAATTCCCCTTCTGGCTCTCGTTATCTTTGAGTGCAATTCTAATACATACTTGCAATAGCTGAGCAGGCAGTACGCCAACAGCTTGGGCTCCTTCCAGTTGGTGGCAGCCATGTTATCTTTGCGGTGTCTCTCCTGAAAGGCCTCACTGACCCAGACTCGCCTCAGCTGGCTGACCAGCGAGTGTTGCCCTGCCAGCCAGCCTTCATCATTCTTCACTATGATGCTGATGATCTGAAGAGAGAAAATAAAAGCAGAAAACGGAGTTTATCTTTTGAAGTTTGTGAATTTAACATGAGTAGATGTGGCCTTGTGAACAGATTCTGTGATATGAAGAACTGTTGTGATATATTGGTTTACCTTGATAGCCTGAAACTGCAAATCCAGTCTGGCTGTGGTGGTGGAGGGAGATCCAGGTCTAACAGTTGCTGCTGTGCCAGCAGGAACCAGCAGGGGCACAAAGCGGTTTGGATTAGAAGCCAGGACGTCTCTCAGAGGCTTGGCATCTTTGTGCTTCAGGAAGCTCTGTAAATATAATTGAATACATTTGAAAAGAGTTCCTTCTTTACTCAACTGCATCAACAGCTGCTACTTTGCATTCAAGGAGGCGTGATTTTCACCTCTGACTCAGAGTAATGCATCTGTGTTCAGAGTTACCAGAGGAGTATTTCAGCAAAGCAGAATCAAGACATCCAGGATAACCAACAACAGCCAGGCTTGACCAGGTCTCTTTGATCAAATCAGATGTAACTTCTTTTTAAATTCACACTTTTCTTCAAAAGAGCACATGGTAGATCACAGCTATACTGATCCAAACCAGGAAGACACATGCAGCATACTGTGCTCCAAAGGAAAAATAGCCTTTGAAGGGAACTTATGAAGATGTCTGACAAATAATTTGCAGAGAAAGAAACACGGCCGCTGCAATAACGGAGCAAGAGAGGGTGGAAGATAGAAGCAAAGCACCTGAATGCGTAAGCAGGCTAAAATAGACATTCAATACACCATCAAAGTGAATTCATGCATCCTAGTGTTTTAGGACCATTTTAAGCATTTCAAATGTTATTTAGAAGTTTCAAAATTTAAAGACTATACATTTGTCTTACTGTAAATACTGTTTTTTTTTCTAAATTCCAGAATATTTAAACATGCAAACTTATGTCCTCCACAATGCCTTCCATAGGGACGTTTAAAGATATTTTATGAGTGTTGACTGAGGCAAAAGGTGAATGAATTTTAAATTTCTTTAGCAATTAAAAACAGGGGTGCTTGTTTCTTCATTATTATTGTAAGTGAAGAGAAGAGACCCAGAACTACGGCAAAATGTAAATGTAAATTTTATGCCTCTTTAATCAAATTGCCTGAGAAACCTTGTAACTTTTCCCTTTCCACTCCAGTCCATTAATGTTCATCCAGAACAACATGACTGGGGAGAGAAGAATTTGGCAACAATTGAACCCTTTAACTACCAGCTCAACTGTTCGGCAGAGGTCATCAATATATTCAAATTTTTAATGTTTTAAAAAATAGAACAAATCATATTATTGATAAGATTCTGTCAACATTTCAGGGAACAGAGAAAACTACAAACAAGCCAAACACTAGATATTTTCTTGGTGTGTGATTTAAAGGTTTAAACAGTTATTTTCTGATACAGTGATGACATAAAAATGTACAAATCTTTTGGACAAAATCCACCAGAAAAGGCAAAAATGTTTGTACATACAGTAGCAATCAAAAAAAAATGAACCTTTAAATGTATGATACTGTGTTTGACACAAAAATGTTTCTGATGAATAAATAAATTAACATATCAGTATGTGGTTCATTATTTAAAATAATAATGGTAATTCTAATAGAAACTTTTGCTTTTTGAACCTTTGAATCCAGCACAAAGAGAGTGTAAGTTATTTTTGGTTTATTTGCAGTTTTTTCTTTATCCTAAAAAAACAGACTTATTTTTCAACATGTTAGATATTCCTGAATTCTGCCAAGCAGTTGAGCTGGGAGTTACAGGGTTAAGTAGGTCATCGAGTAAGGGGCATGTTATCGGGCCAGAGGAAACTGTTGTGCTTGTATATACTACTGATGACTGAAACTAAAATAAAATACACAAAATGGTGGGATAAGTTCATAAGTTAAAGTGTTTACTCATGTGATTTGTGTTTGTTTTGGTTTTAATCATATTTGTCTTTTCTATCTTCATTTTTTAAATGTTTCAAACTTCTTTGAAAAGCATCTCTGAATAACAGGAATTATAATTATTTCTATTATCAGTTTATACTTCCTGGAATCAAAAGCATTATTACGACTGTTAGGAACAAGCTTGTTTCAGATGAAAGTGTCTGCTGCCTGTTTGCCTGGTGGGAATCAGGCGAGCTGCACATAATAAATCTCCATTGTAAACTAATTGCCTTCGCTTTTGTGAAACCAAATTACAGCCAAATTCATTAAGGATACCTGGAAAATTCCAGTTTAATCCCTGATCTAGGTTTTGTGAAAAACATCCTTGGACTGCTGAGCCACAACTTGACAGTTCATCTCAGACAAAAGCTTATTATCAAGGAAGAAAACTCTTTAAGTGTCATGTTCATCAAAAACATAAAATAAAATCTAGAGGGACAGCTGCTGGTGTCTGACCATGAACATGCGGCTCCACTGGGGGTCATTCAGCGTGGCCTCCATCATGAACAGCTCCACAGTCTGAGACGGGTGACGCGTCAAGAACTTGATCAAAGGCTCCCTGAACGGGCTGCCGGCCTGATGCAGGACAGATGAGGACAGAGAAAAGATAGGCAGAGATTACTCTAAAACAGCAAATTCAGCTTGAGATTAATTTACTCTTTTGTTTAGATCTTTGAAGATCTAATAGTAACACTTTACAGTCTGCTCATAATAAACACCAAAGACAGATCAGACAGGATTAGGGAGCTTATCCAGAAGGACCAATTAGCATCATGAGATAAAGAGAGTATCTGTGGTTGAATTACATTTATGCACATTTTCATCACTGAGGTTTTCTGGGTTGATTTTTCAGGAAAGACCTAAAGTGACACCTCAGTGCTTCTACCTTTGATACCTGACGTGACACTGTGCCTCATGGGAGGACTGTTGTAGATTTTGGAAAAAAAAGGTTAATAGGTCTTATGGCACAGGTCATGATTTACAGTTTTATTTGAAGTTAATGAGCATTTTTTAAAAGTCACATCACGTAAACTCAGGTTTATGTCAGTGTCAGACCTTTGAACAGAGCAGTATTTCTTCATTATTTTCTGATTTTTATCCTTTCCAGACACAAGAGTTGTTATTACAAAACTTGTGTCTGGTTCAAAAAGGATCAGTCAATTGGAATATCTGCCATATCAGAATATCTGAGAATATCTGAAAAACTAAAAGAATAACAACACACCAAAGGCAAAACTTAACATGTCGAGAAAAACACTTTTTTAAAGTGAGGATTAATTAAGTATCTTAAATACTACAGATGGGAAGAGTTGACAAATCTGGTTTTAAAAATCAAATTTTAGACTTAAGGTCATTCAGCTTTGTTATTCACACAAGCAGAACAAGAGACACACATTGCCTACACGTCTCATCACTTTTACTCCTGGATGAGCTTTACAGAAGTTAAAACTGTTGCGCTATTTCTAAATTATTTTATATAATATTTCCAGAGAAGATTCTCCAGATCCTTCTTGGGAAGGTTTACAATAACACAGCAAAAAGAAACTGGCCCTTAAAAACACATGGAAACCTAAAGGGAAAGTTCAGTATTCTGTGAGCTTTTGCAGGGTTTATTTCAACTAGCACAGAAATCAGCAATGTATATGTAGATATTCTGCCAGTGCTCTCCTCACAGGGGCAGAGCTGATCAAAGTTACTGTGGCCAAAGTATTCATTATTATTGTAATAACTTAATCAAACCCTCCTATAACATACCAGAGCACTCTTTTAAGAAAGACTGAACACATTCACAAAACAATTTTAAACCTAATAATTCAGAATTAAGCATGAAATAAAAATAACTGAATTACAAAAGACGCAGAAGAACAGAACCTTAAAAAAATTAAAAGCTATTTCAACCTTCTCTCATAACTACATTCTCCTTTCACCAATATAATAACTGAGTATCCTGGTGTTTATCAGTCAGGATCTGTAGTTTACATGCACACACAGAACAATGGATATTTTTTTCTGGTACACATGATAAATATCTGTCTGTGAAGTTGGATAGGACAGGTTTCCTGAAACCAGGGAATTTCATTTGTTGAAAGTTTTTATTGTATTTTAATTATTATTTTGTAATCATTTTATTCTGTTCTTGTTTGAATAATTAATCAGAAAATTAAGAACCTTTTCACAGCAGCATAATAATCATAAAGCACCTCTTTTCCCTTTTTTTGCCTTTAGTGTGTTTGCTCCACTAATGACATTATGATGGAAAATGTTAGCCATGTTTGTTTTTGGACTGCTGAATAAGCATTTTCCCAGGGAAACATCTGCTTACTCTCTACAGATCTTGCTTTATTTTACTCCAACTACTTTTGAAAGTCCTGAGAGTGCAATCCATGTCTCACCTCTATAAGCATGGCCCGCTCTGTCTTCATGACCACCTCCAGCAGAGGTTTGACCAGAGTCTGAGGGGCAGCTGGGATCAGGTGGAATAGGTTGATGATGGCAGAGCATATTTTCATCTCCTGGAAGGAAAAAAAAGCAAAGAAAAAGGAAAAAAAGAAAGTTACAAGAAAACTTAAGGAGACAAGGTCATTTTCTCTGACAGACAGTCTTGATGGACAGCCACTGCGGAAAGACAAGGATGAATCTTTGTAAATCACGAACGATGCTCATAGGAAAGTTCAGTCCCACACTTGCTCAGGTTCTGAGATAACATTTGCACAGGGGACAAACAAAAATGAGTTAGGAATCCTAGTATTTTAGTATGAGACATAAAGGCTGAGAAGGACAGGGGAGAACTGCACATTTCTAAAACAGACAAAATATGAGGTCAGAGTGATGTTTGCGATGACAGTTACGTTTCTACAGACAACCACAGACACAGAAGTACAGGGCCACTCGACCAGCAACACTACCACAACATTGGTTAAATTCACCAGCACGACATTGGTTGGACTAAGCTTCAATCACTGACAGAGTTACCAACAGAGGGCGCAACAGCAGGTCACATCTCACCTCAACGCCCTCCATCGCAGGCTGTGCCGGAACGGGGGGGAGACAATGATCAGAGTCAGCAGAGCAGCATGTGTGCATTTTTGTGTGTCTGTGTGTTGTCTGTCTTTGTCCCAGTGAGGAGGTGAGCAGATCAGACAGGGTGATAATGAAATGGGACGACAGCAGCAACCTTTGCAGGTGACCTAGTGGACACCTTTTCTCAGCGAGGGGGTGAACACCACAGCAGGAGTCACACTGTGATGTGTGTGAATCTGTGGCATTTGAAGAGGGAGTGTTTGTCTGACAGATATGAGGTCAGGAATACAGAAACTGACATTTTGTTTTTGATGAACTCTTCCAGTCTAACCGAAACATATTTCATTTAACTGGCAACTTATTACTCCTCTCTGAAGATATGAATCCCTCATTTTTGGTGATACTGTCTCCATTTTAGAGACTCCTGAATGATGCAAGTCCTAGTCAATACAGTAAGAAATGCTTTTCTACATCTTGAGCGCAAATGGTTTGATTAACAGTCAAGTCAACAGTCTGAAGTGAAGAGGAAATAAAATACTGTATCTTCATGTATTTACTTAAAAATAATGGCAGGTAAGGACAGGCAAAACGGGGCAACAATGATGAAAAAGATAAATTATGGCTATAGGCCTGTCACGATAAAAAGTTTTGCTTGACGCTAATTGTCCAAAAAATGATTGCCTATAAACGTTATTATTGTCAATATTACTTTGAAACATCATTTTGTTTATTAATGAAATTATACGTCTTAATAAAGTGAGTACACTGACTGTATGACTGACAGGAGGGCTCACTCCGCTCAATCCACCATATAACCAACGCACCCAGGTGTTGAGAAAGATGCACGGAGTGGACCATCTTCTCATCGAGCCTTTTTGGTAGAGAGAGAGGAGGAAACCAAACATGCATGCACGTGTCAATGCATCGAGGCCGGAAACCTTATCGAGGAGGTTTTTATTTATTGTGCGGTTAATTGGTTTATTGATTATTGTGACAGGCCTATATGTCTAACTAATGAGTATATACAATAAACTTCTTATTTTAAGGGACGAATAAAGCTGCCATTTGAGTAAAGTTAATACATTATTGATGTCAGTGCACTTGTTAAGCATGCAAATATGATGCACACTGAAGTATTTGACCTTGAATCGATACCCAACATTTATCTACTTCATTGACCACCTCTCATTTACAAAAAAAGTCCAGCATATTTATTTTAACTTTAACTGATTTCCTATTAATGATCAGTTAATCATTAATAGGAAAGTGTTTAATGGATGACAACCTCCATCTCCACTCAAAAATCCCCCCAACCCTTATAACCCCCTCATCACCTCCTCATGTCTTCACCATCCTGCTCAGCCGTCTCCCTTCTCTTTTTGTCTTTATCAAATCCTGTTAGTTGACCCCCAGCTATTATTGTCACCGCCAGCCTTTGCTGTCAACACCCACAAAGACCAGGGGTTGGACGGAAAGAAAGACAAAGGGCCAATTTGCATCTAATTAAGCTCACCAATTTGAGATACAGCAGAATGAATTCACATAAAGAGGAGGGAAGAAAAAAAATGGACATTATTTCGATGAGGGAAAAGCACTGCCCCTCCAACCCCCCACCCCTCTCACCTTTTCTCTGCCTTTACAAGGTTATCTGTCGGGGAGATAATGAGGAGACACAGCGCTGGGCCCACCACCGCCTGCCTGGTGCCTAATTAATCATTGATTGTAATATGGCCACTCAGAGCTCATCTGGGAGGAGGCCACATTGAGGAGGTGTCAACTACATGTGACTGTGGCTTTGAGTGTGTTAGGGACGATCACTATGCCCCTTCTGTGAGTGCTTGGGGGCTCGGTGGGACAGATGAACTAAACAAAAAAAGGTGCCACTCGACAGCTGTATTGACCTGTGCCAACTGGCTGTGACTGCAACGGTACTGCATTCAGATGAGATCACTACAGCATAATAAGCAAGAAAATTACACATTGAGAGAAATGAAGTGGTTCAAGCTGCACGTTTGTGTTAAATCTACACAGCAGACAGGCGTGTGTACATGCCTGAGGTGTGCATACTTACACTGCCATCACTGCGTTGACCACCCTTGTGCGTTATAACAACAACCTCCATCCACTTTCTCAGGTGTTGCTAAGAAAACAAGAGAGAAAGACGTGAATGAAACAATATGGTTAATGTGCACTGATGTCCAACCCTCTTCAAATGTAGAAAATGGCACCAACAGGATGCAACACAAGTTATTCATTATATGTTTCCCCATTACTGCATTGAGCCAAGAAATCCAGTCTTACATGCATTTTACTAGTTTTTTTTTAATAACAAATTTGAGCTGCATCCCATCAGCCACTACAACCAACACACCAGACAAAAATCCTGCATGTGTCACCATGAGCTACCACCGCAGTCAGATTACAAATGTGCTGCTTTTGACTGAAAGCAACTGTTCTGCGACTAAAATATCCTTACATGCCAAGTAGTGCAGCTATCAGTGCAACTTCTATTTTATTTTTTCAAATGAGAGCACTACAACATAATATGTAGGAGAATGACATGTTGAGAGAAATTAAGTGGTTCAAGCTAGGGCTGGGAAATATATCGATTCAATCAATTCATTTTAATTATTTTCTGAAGATTTTAAAAGTTACAAATTGAGATTGTTTTAGTGCCTTCGTCCAATTGTAAATTTTTGCAGTGTTTGAAAAATGTAACAGTTTTGGGAATGGTAGGCCCCTGTCAGGTTTTGCAAAAGCACTTTGACCGGCTTGTTTTTTTTTTTTTAAACGAGATTTGATCTTGAACAGAGAATTTCATGTTAAAAGTTCAGCCTTTAGTGTTCATGTAGACAAATCTGTCTATGTTTGAACCACATTTTAGGACACACATTTTAACCTTAACATGGAAATTCTGTTTGGTGTGGAAAAAATATTTTGATAGCATAAAGGAAAAACTTCATTTGTGTCATTAGGAGCTTTTTTTTTCACTAAAAATCGTATATCTAGGGTTGTGGACAAAAGTCAGGGATTTTATTTTTAGACCAAATCGTCTAGCCCTAGTTCAAGCTTCACATTTGTGTTAAATCTACATAGCAGTGTGTACAGGAGTGTGTGTGCAGTGCTCTATTAGGTTATAATCCTGCACTTCAACAAAACAACACAACACCAGCAAGTAAATAAACTTTTCAGAGAGCTGGCTAGACTAAGGGGCTGTCCACACAAAGACAAATTTAGGAGAATCTTGAAAAGTTTTTCAGTGTATAAGATTCTGTCCATGTGGATCTGATATTTAGGGAACATGAAAATGCATATTTTCAAAAACGGGTCTCTGAGCAAACACAAAACACCACCCTTCAGTATATGTGTGTACAACAAGTAAGCACATTTTCAAATACAATGATCTAATGGCTTCACCTCTCCCTTCAACCACATGTGCTAGCTTCAACAACGACAGACACAATAGCTGAAGTGATGTGTTCATGCTGCAGAAGCTACTGACCCTGTTCAGGCCTTTACAGCGAAATCTCATGCTCGACTTGAACTACTCTCATAAACGAGTGAATATGTGAAGCAGCATAAGCCAGGGTTTGTTATGCATATGCTCCTTGTCTTCTTTTTTGGTTTTAGTGTATGTCTTTGGCAACATTACAGCACCACCTACAGGCCTGGCATAAATAAAACAGCTTTTCCATTGTTTTCATGCAAATGGAAACTTTTTTGAAGCGCTGCCATGTTTGCAGAAGTCCTTTAAAAAAAGGAGACAGTTTATCAGTGCAAAATCAAAAAAATGTGCTTCCTGTTGCATTAAATCTGAATTACTAACTTAGGCTTTAAATTTAACTTCTATATTAGCAGGATATTTTGATGCTTTTTCAATCTAAAACAACTATTTGAGTTTAAAAATCTAAACTTTTATGAGTAGAGTAATGTATTCTTTTTTGTTTATTCTTTAGTTGTTCCAATCCAAGACTTCAATTGGCAATTCAAACCAAATTGTGACTTGTGTGATGCATTGCATGACTAGTTTTTTTTTCTTCAATGCTATTCATCAGACGAGAACATTTTAGTTTATTTTATTGCGATTTTTTTTAAAAAAAAAAAAAGCTGATTAATTCTCTGTCATTGAAATAACCCAGCTCTGATCCACATTTATATTTGATCACAATTATTTTATCTCCACAAATGCAGCACTGCACCACTGTCTCAACAGCTCCTGCTCTCCGCTTTCAATTTTAAAAACTTGTGCAAATCAGTCTACAGACAGCAAAGCTCAACTTGAGCCCAATTTTTTATGCCTGACTTGCAACAGATATAAATGTAATTCTTTTGGCTAAAATGTAAAGGCAAGCTAATCTGTTATACCAGCAGTCTTGATCTTTAAACAACAGCTAAACTTGCAGAATTATAAGCACAGTTTGAGCACTATAAATAAAAACATCAATCTTAAAATTTGTCTATAATCAAAATTTTACCACAAACATGACCATAATTTCAAGTTCCTTACCATCATCTGGTCACAGAACTTGTCATTAAAGGAGTTGGGGAAAAGTCGAGTCACAGAGGTCAGGCGGTTCACCACGTTGAGTGTCAGGCTGCGGTAGTCTCCGAGCATCATCAAAAGAGGCCGCATGTGGGTGTGGATCTGGTCCACCTCGATCGTGGCACCTTCCAGGAACTAAAACAAAAGTACAGAGCGACATCACTTTCAGTGTTCCCAAATCTACAAAGAGTTTGCA